>JAJOOB010002748.1:0-22512 GCA_029582485.1 Solanum tarapatanum
CCCGCTATGTGGAATGTATCAAACCTAATGTATCCCGTGCACAACGCTATGTATCCCGCTATGTGGAATGTATCAAACCTAATGTATCCCGTGCACAACGCTATGTATCCCGCTATGTGAAATCTATCAAACCTAATGTATCTCGTGCACAACGCTATGTATCCCGCAAACATCATTTTTAAGGGATTTTTGGTAAATAGAAAACTAGAAAGGATAGGATGTTATTTAATACTTATAATATGTGGTTCCTATAATTTATACTTTCTTGCATCTATATTGGGCCCTCTCATGGGCTTTTAATCGAAAAGAAAATATTTTGATGAAGGGAAAACAAGTTCCTTTGTCTGTGTGAATCTGAATTCAAAGGCATATCGAAATCTTCTAGTATTTGGATGTACCGCTAAGAAAAAGAAGGAAAGAATGTATTAAGAGGAAATTTAGAAACTCAACACTCAACTACGACTAGTAGTCGTTACAACTTTTTAAATAAATAAATAAAAATTTTCTACTCAGAAACACTTTTTTTCCTAAAAGTTTGATCATACACCTCAACTCTAAGCACTTCCGGCTTTCAAGAAGCTTGGCCAAACAAGTGCTAAGCCCAGACCCTGCTAGGATTTAGGTTACAACAACCCTTAACCAGTGGCGGAGCCACCTTACAATGAGGGGGTCATCCGACCCCCCTTCGGCGGAAAATTATATGATTTATACATGGTTAAAATAATTTTTTAGGTATGTATAGTAGATGTCGACCCCCCTTCGACTACTTCATGTGTCTATTTTTTTAGATTTTGAACCCCCTTACTGAAAATCCTGGCTCCGCCACTGCCCTTAACAAATATCACAAGTACATGTAAGAATAATATATATTTTTTTGAGAATGTTTTTTGTAAGAACAATATATATTAAAGACCAACATAAGCTAGATACTACTTTTGATAAATAGTATGATGGAGGGAAGCATAAGTCTATTCAACCTTAGCTTTAGGTTACAAAAAAAGACCAGAAATGGCACCTAAAGAATAGTAGCAAGCATAGGTCCTTTCTTTGTACACATACAAAGAAAATTAACATATTTGACACGAACATTAACGAGGCAACATCATGCTTCAATCTTCATCATCAAGATGCAGGCAGGAGTCAACAGTAGATGGATTACTTCTCCATAACAGCTTCCACTTCCTGAAAGTTTAACAATAAGAATAAATCGGAATAATACCTTACTGATCTGTCATGATTCATAGTTTTAACATGCACCAAACGTCACTTAAAACGAAAGTTACTTGTTGTAGCAAAAGAACAAGCTTCTTTTCACGAGTCAAATACCTTACTAATCGGTCATGATTCATAGTTTTAACATGTACCAAACGTCGTGCATTTTCTAGCATGCACCAAGCATCACAAAAAACGAAAGTTACTTGTTGTAGCAAAAGAGGTTAAATGATCAAAATGGTCCTTCATGTATGGGGATTGAATTATTTTGATCCTTAATATACATCACTTGATAGAAATAGTCCTCAATGTATGCAAGATGGGTATCACTTTGATCCCAACCCCTAAATTTAACATTTATCTGTTAAAAACTAACGGCCCACCCCCCAAGTCATCTCTCTTCTGTTTGCTTGTGCCCGCCCCTTTACTGGTTCTTCTTCTTCAGTGTATGTTCTTCCTCAATAAGAGGATCATAGTCCACCCTATCTATATGAAGCTTATTCAAACACATTCATAAATTTTGCAACCAAAAAAAATAATCCTTTCTTCTTCTCTTAAGCAACTTCTACCTTGTGGTGTCAAACTGAATCACGGATTCAGTGAAAGGGCACAGACCTGCTGATTTCATGTTTCGTAGAATTAATTAACTGGCCTCATTAAATCCAAAAATCATCTAATTCATTTAAAGCGATTATAAGTAGATTGTAAATTAATAGTATTAAAATAATGGATAATTTTTTTGTGGGCGTATCCATCCTTAAGCTTGGATCTACTGCTGCTCTATGTCATTATCTTACTAATTTTATCCTATGAATCGTCCTCAAATGGATAACTCTTTTATTTTAATTCAATCAAAGTTTCTAAAAATATTGCCATGCATACCATTATCAGAAAATGGAATTCATTATCATAAAACGAAACAAGCTGCTCAAATAAGTACCATTGAATTTCTCATCCAAGTATTCCAATGAGTGTTGAATTTAAATCTATTTTAGGAAGAGGATGCAATTGAGAGATAAACAGAAAAGGGCAGAGCAAAGGAAGGGGTCGTTAGTTTTTAACAGAGGACAGTTAACTTTAGGGTTGAGGACCAAAGCAATACCCCTTGCATACGTTAAGGACTATTTCTATCAAGTGGTATATATTAAGGACCAAAATAATTCAACCCCCATACATGAAGGATCATTTTGGTCATTTTCTCTAGCAAAAGAATAAGCTTCTTTTCACAAGTCAAATATATGATAATTACATTATCTGAAAAATAAATTGATTTAGTTGCTTCAATATCCATCCAAGCCCTTATACTCTCATTTTCTCAAGTCTCAGGCAAAACATACTTAAAATCTTAATGCAAACGAAACTGAAGGAACCATGGCCTCAAGAGTATCAAGAGGTTAAGATTTATTCTTACAGACGTTATTACTATCCCTCCTTTGTATTTCTTTCAGTTGCTTGATCTGGAAACTTTTCAGATTCTCAAAATAAACAGTACGGTACACGACCAGATGTTATTTGACGAACCATGAAAATCTCAAGAAGCCCTACGTTTTGTACATAGTTTAAAAGACACACGATTAGGATGTCCATCAGTGATGATAACATCTGTTCTGCTAAAAAAGGTATAGACACTGTTTGCAGCTCTATTCAGGATACAATAAGAAGAACCTGGAAAGTAACTCAGATTAGGAACCTCTCAAAATCAGAATCTATTTCTCTCCTCAATTTCCTCATTATCTATAGTCTCACTTCACTCTAATAGTCATTACAAGTAGAATAGAACTGAGGGAGTGCAAATTGCCACTAATTAGAAACAAGATACTGTAAAAGAATTTTGCTAAGTTTTGTTCGACAGACCAAAAATGGCAAAAGTTTGAACTTGTACCAACCTTAAAGAAAATAATTAAGTCCTTCTTGATTATGTAAGTGAACACTTATTTCGAACCAAGATAAAAAGGCTAAGTGGACTTATATTTTGGACCGGAAGCCTGAGAGAGTAATCAAAGAAGCCCCCGAGATCAAACAACAGCCCAGTGAAGGACCTCGGTGTTATCGGCGCATTCACTTCCCACAAGTTCCTGGTGTTCTTTATTTACTATGTCTAGAGGTGTAACGTTCCCTTAAAACACTGCTCACCAAGAGCAGAAATGTCCAGCGCCATTTCGTTTGAAATTAGAGACAAAACTATTGTTTCATGTGAGTAGTGCATAAAGGAAATATGACTAACGAGAACCCACGGAATCTGGTTTGAAGATGTCTTTTACATATGCATTGTCTAGTTCTATATCTGAAATAACAAACAGAATTTAACAGCAAAAAAAGTAACCTTACCAGTTATTTGTCACTAGACTGACTTGATTTGAGCTGTTTCACACATTGTTTCTGTTTCGACCTAAGCCCTTCTGTAGAAAGAGGAGAAATTAGGCTTTCAATGTAGATTTCCCCTATTCGCCACTCATTATAGTTAATAACCTTTGGATATTTGAGGGAGTCATCCTTTGGATTGTATATGATGAACGTTGATCCGTACCCAACCAAAACATCACCATTATTTGACAAGAAAACGGATGGAAAATATAAATATCTCTCGAGTTTTGGATACGTGATGGTGCACATCTTTGTCCAAGATTCTGTAATTCCATAATCTTTCATAACCCAAACATCTACGCCAATCGCCAGATCATGAGAAAACCCACAAAGATTATTTCCAAACACTCCCAACTCCGAAATACTTTCCTTTCCTCCATAGCATGGCTCCTCCACCTTTCCCCAATTCTCATCAGCTAAACTAAAGGAAACAATGCCTCCACCCTTATACACATATTGATCAAGAGAATGAGTAGTCCAATGAAGTTTCCCATTCACAAATACACTCCGTCTACTGAAAGACATCCCATCTTGTGAATAATGAATCTTTCTCCAAGAATCACCCTTTAAACTATATATTTTGAAGTCAATATGAAGGGAACTTCCATAAATACAAAAGTTACCCACTACCTTATAATCATCACGGAACTCATCATACCCAAAACCATACATACATGCATCATATCTAAATTTACATCTAGAATTAGGCAATTTATTGTACTTCCTAATAGATGGATTCCATAGAAACAAATGTTTTGGTGAGTGATACCCATGGGCAAGACAAATCAATCCATTAATAGAACCCACAGGCAAAAATCTGTTACATGTCAATTGATTAGAAATCGAGTTAGTCGTTAATTTTGTATTTGAGTCTGATAAGTGGGACACGTGAGTTGTAATAGTTGTAGAGGAAGTCGGTTACTAGTTGTTATAACTGAATTGTGGACAGCTGTCCCTTCTCTATTACATATACTCGTTGATTTCATTGTAAAGGTATCAATTCAGATCAATAAGAAATTATCTTTCTCTCTCTCTATCTCTTCTCTCTCAATTCATCTTCTTCCTTGGAAGAATCGGGTTCAGCTGTTCAAGAGCACTATCAATCTTCCTTGCTCTTTAGGCTTACTCAATTGACATTGTATCATTGGTATCAGAGCAAAGTATTCTCTGATTTGTGGCAATGGGAGATCACAACACTCGGATGTAGGAGTTGCGCAAGGAGGTCGACAGTCTCAAACACTCCATGAAAGGAGTAACCAGCTCCGTCGCAGAGATTCGACAGACTGTGGATGCTAGTGTGGCTCAGGCCATGGACGAATTTCGAAGATTGCTGGCAACATCTACGAACACCTATGGTGGTGTTAGACCCCTAGCTGAAGGAATTCCTAGGGGTGAAAATAGATCCGGGAATTATCAATTACCTACACGTAATTACCAGATGGATTTCCCTAAATTTGATGGACAGGGATTGAGGGAATGGCTTTATAGATGTGAACAATTTTTCGATGTAGATGAAACCCTGGAAGACTCAAAGGTTAAGCTGGCATCTTGCAACTTCGAGGGCAAGGCACTCCAATGGCACCAATCTTATATGAAGCACAGGCTGTCAAGGGAATGGCCACGTTGGACTGAGTATGTAGGAAGCCTCTATGCTAGGTTTGGGGCTGAACTATTTGACGATCCAATGGGAGATTTCAAGGACTTGAGACAGGTAAACTATGTTCAAGACTATGTCGATCTTTTTGATGAATTACTCACTAGGGTTGAACTATCAGAAGATCAGGTTGTTAGTTGCTTTGTTCGAGGGTTAAAACCAGAAATTGGCTTGCCTGTTAAAATGCTTGCACCAAGGTCACTAGCTAAGGCAGTTAACTTAGCTAGAATACATGAACAAACCTTAGTTGTCCAGAAGCAAGTATTTTCTGGATCTTCAGTACTTTCCAATCCCAGAACTAATCCCATTTTTTCTTATGGATCCACCAACCAATCCGGTAGAAGTCATCCAAACCCTTCTAAAAATTCCACGACCTTCTCTAATAACCTAAACCTAACCTGAAAAATGTCAAACTATTAATACCTGCTAAGATGGATGAAAGGAGGAGCAAAGGACTATGTTTTAATTGTGATGAAAAGTATGTTTATGGGCATGTTTGTAAGAAGAAGCGACAATTATTTTCTATGGAAGTAGAGGAGGGCAGTGAGGGTGTTGAGGAATTAGAGTAGGAAGTTGCAGTAGACCCTGCAGAATTCTTGACTATGATAGGCCATTCCCTGGAGACTGATGATCAAGGGGCCATTCTGCCTCATGTGTCTGTTCATGCCATGAATGGACTGCATGACTTTAGGACTATGAGAGTTACAGTATCTATTAAAGGCAAGGTTGTACAAGTCCTAATTGATACAGGGAGTACTCATAATTTTCTGGATTTAAACACTGCCAAAAGGTTAGGATGTGTTTTAACTGCTATCTCCCCTTAACCCGTGTCTGTGGCTGATGGAAAGAAGATGCATTGCCAGTATATATGTAAGAAGTTGGTTTGGAAAATGCAAGGGGTCTCATTCGATTCTGACATGTTAGTACTGCCTATTGGAGGGTGTAGCATGGTCCTTGGGGTTTAATGGTTAATTACGTTGGGGGATATAATGTGGAATTTTAAACAACTTAAAATGGAGTTCAGTATCATGGGTCACAAGGTGTCTCTGAGGGGTGTCAAACCTCCTGCAACTAAGCTGGTACAGCAGAGTGGCATGGATAAATTGTTAGCTAAACCAGCCGAACTATGCTTGATCTCTATGGGTATGTATTTGGGGGAGGAGTACAGTGAGGAAGCAAGTAGTTTCTTTTCTATAAACACTTGTGATGAAGTTGGTAAGGATAAAGCTGACATACAGGAGATACTGTGAGATTTCAATGATTTGTTTGAGGTACCAACTGAATTACCACCATCAAGAGATCATGACCATAGAATCGTCTTGCAGGAAGGCACTTCTCCTATCAACATTAGACCCTACAGGTACCCTGCAATTCAGAAGGATGAGATTGAGAAGCTGGTCAATGAGATGATGGATTCAGGAGTGATAAGGCCTAGTACCAGTCCATATTCTTCACCCATAGTCATGGTTAAGAAGAAGGATGGTTCATAGAGAATGTGTGTCGATTACAAAGAACTGAATACTCGTACTATCAAGGATAAGTTTCCCATTCCATTGATTGAAGAATTGCTAGATGAACTACATGGAGCAAAGTATTTCTCTAAGTTGGATCTACGATCAGGTTATCATCAGATTAGGATGTTTGAGCCTGACATCCCAAAAATTGCTTTTCGAACCCATCAAGGTCATTATGAATTCATAGTCATGCCTTTTGGCCTAACCAATGCCCCCTCCACATTTCAAAGCTTGATGAATCAGATTTTTCTTCCTCATCTCAAAAAGTTCATTTTAGTATTCTTTGATGATATCCTTGTCTACAGCTCTAAGTGGACTGATCATCTTTCTCACCTGAGGGAAACTTTCAAGATTCTTAGAGATAATGTTTTGTATGTGAAGCAAAGTAAATGTGCAATTGGGGTTCAACAGATTGACTATTTAGGTCATATTATCTCTCAAGACAGAGTTGCTATGGATGGAAGCAAGGTAGATGCTGTGGTGAACTGGCCCCAACCTACAACTTTAAAAGGATTAAGAGGGTTTTTGGGACTTGCAGGGTACTACAGGAGGTTTATCCAAGGTTTTGGTATCATAGCAAGACCTTTGAATGACTTATTGAAGAAAGAAAATTTCAAATGGACTGAAGTTGCTTCTCAAGCTTTTGACAAGCTCAAATTGGCCATTACTTCAGCACCTGTGTTAGTTTTACCAGATTTTTCCACAGAATTCATAGTGGAAACAGATGCCTCTGGAGGAGGTATTGGTGCTGTACTTGCACAAAATCACAGACCTATAGCATTTTTCAGTCAAGGGTTGTCCGCAAAGAATCAAGCCCTATCAGTTTATGAAAGGGAATTGTTAGCACTAGTGTCAGCTGTCCAGAAGTGGAGGCCGTATCTTTTGGGTCAGCAATTTGTAATTAAAACTGATCATCAACCCCTCAAATATTTGATAGAGCAAAGGATCACCATCCCTAGCCAACAAAAGTGGTTGGTCAAACTACTTGGGTATGACTATCTTATTTCATTTTAAAAAGGCAAAGACAATGTTGTTGCAGATGCTCTTTCTAGAAAAGAGGAACCCATTCAGCTTTGTAGCATCTCCGGGGTTCAAACTCAACTACTTGAAGATGTTAAGAACTCGTGGTTGCAGGATCCTGTGCTACAAAAACTAATCACTTCCATTCAGACTGCAGGTGTTACTAAACCTTACTATAGTTATCATGCTGGGATCTTGAGTAGAAAAGGTAAGATGATGGTAGGCTCTGTGGCTACAGTGAGAAAAGATCTGATAGCTTTATACCATGACAGTGCTAGTGGAGGTCATTCTGGTAGAATAGCCACCTTACAGAGGCTTAAACAGGATTTTTACTGGAAGAAAATGAAATAGGATGTCTATGCCTATGTTAGATGTTGTGATGTTTGTCAAAGGTGCAAGGGTGAAAATGTAGCATACCCTGGCCTTCTTCAACCTCTACCAATTCCAGACAAAGTGTGGCAAGATATTTTGATGGATTTTATTGAGGGTCTTCCTAAGGTCGCTGGACATGAGGTTAATTTTGTGGTAGTTGACAGGTTGAGCAAAACAACTCACTTTCTAGCACTCAAGCACCCTTATACTGCAGTGGAGATGGCTCAGGCTTTCATGAATGGGGTATTCAAATTGCATGGAATGCCAAAAACCATAGTTTCTGATAGAGATCCAGTATTTACAAGCAGGTTTTGGAAAGAATGGTTCAAATTGCAGAAGGTCACCTTGCTCACTTCCTCGGCATACCACCCTCAGACAGATGGGCATACTGAAGTTGTTAATAGATGTCTTGAGTGTTATCTCAGGTGCATGACATTTGAGAAACCTAGGGAATGGCCCCAATGGTTGGCCCTAGCCGAATGGTGGTACAACACTTCATTTCATTCTGCTATTAACATGACACCCTATGTTGTTGTTTATGGTCAAACACCTCCTCCGCTCCTTCCTTACATGCCTTTCGACTCCCAACTTGACATGGTCGATAGGAGTTTACAAGCCAGAGAGGCTACCTTGAGATGCCTAAAGTCTCATTTAACTAAAGCCCAAAGTAGAATGAAGTCTCAAGCTGATAAAGGAAGAACTGATAGGTCTTATGTAGTCGGGGATTGGGTTTACATAAAGTTACATCCTTACAGACAGACATAATTGAAATCTCATACTTTCCAAAAACTTTCAGCCAAGTTTTTTGGTCCTTTCCAAATTATAGCAAGGGTTGGTTCAGTTGCGTACACTCTCCAATTACCCCCTGCCTCTCGAATTCATCATACTTTTCATATTTCTCAGCTCAAAAAGAAGTTAGGGTCCCATATTGTTTCGGCTACCCTCCCTGAGGTTCATGTTGACGTTGGTCACATCCTCTTAACACCAGAAGCAGTTCTTGATAGGAGGCTTATCAAGAAGCATGACAGACCTTCTACTCAGTTGTTAATCAAATGGTTCAATGCGTCTGCAGATGATAGCACTTGGGAGGATTATCAGTCTTTCATCCAGCGGTTTCCACATTTTAATCCTTGAGGTCAAGGATTATATGAAGAGGGGGAGTATTGTTACATGTCAGTTGATTAGAAATCGAGTTAGTCGTTAATTTTGTATTTGAGTCTGTTAAGTGGGACACGTGACTGACACGTGAGTTGTAATAGTTGTAGAGGAAGTCAGTTACTAGTTGTTATAACTGAATTGTGGACAATTGTCCCTTCTCTATTACATATACTCGTTGATTTCATTGTAAAGGTATCAATTTAGATCAATAAGAAATTCTCTTTCTCTCTCTGTATCTCTTCTCTCTCAATTCATCTTCTTCCTTGGAAGAATCGGGTTCAGCTGTTCAAGAGCACTATCAATTTTCCTTTCTCTTTAGGCTTACTCAATTGACATTGTATACCAATTGAGTAAGCCTAAAGAGCAAAGAAGATTGATAGTGCTCTTGAACAGCTGAACCCGATTCTTCCAAGGAAGAAAATGAATTGAGAGAGAAGAGATAGAGAGAAAGAAAGAGAATTTCTTATTGATCTGAATTGATACCTTTACAATGAAATCAACGAGTATATGTAATAGAGAAGAGACTGTCCACAATTCAGTTATAACAACTAGTAACCGACTTCCTCTACAACTATTACAACTCACGTGTCAGTCACGTGTCCCATTTAACAGACTCAAATACAAAATTAACGACTAACTCGATTTCTAATCAATTGACATGTAACAAAATCCTTCGTCATATTCGACTTCCATGGGATAATTCAAGTCAGATAGCTCAATGACAAGGTTATTAAATAAAGAGCTAAAAGAACATTCCTTAAATCTGTAGCTATGCATACTAAACCCTAGCATAAACCTGTGGTGTCTCTGATCCTTTTTGTTATATACAGTAAGATGTGTGTTGATAAATTCAGGGCTAGAGATCAAAGAAAGCCAAGATTTCGAAACAGACCTGAATTTCAAAAGGGATTTCACTGGTAGCCTTGATATGATTTCAGTGATGAGCTCTGGTGGCAAGAATGATGGAAATTCAACACAGTTTGTGAGTTTCTTCCATTTCGGGTGTCGATGGAAGCCTTCTTCTACTTCAGATTCCATTTTTGGAATGAACTCTTCGAGGAAGACGACCGATTTTGATATGATAAACCCCTCTTACACCTTGTTTGGATTGTTGTTACCTTTTGTTGTATTTGATTGTACTATTAGGGATTGTTTGGTAGGAGGATGTATAAACACAATGCTAAATTGAGTGTATTAGTAATGTTTGTGTTAGCTATATGCTTATATTAATTATACATAGATTATTTTTTATGCATAGTTTTGTTTGGTGTATTAAAAATAACATGCATTGCATAAAAAAATTTATTTACAAATATATCCTTCACAATTATGACGAAAAAGATGTAAAAAGGATTTTGAGGGGTAATTGTGTCTTTAATCATGCTATAATGCATGCATTAAATTCTTTTGCGTTACTAATACCTGATACTTAGAAATCCATGATATTAGTAATATATTCCACAATACACAATAGAGTATATAACTAATGCAAACATTAGTTATACATAACATGAAAAAATGTACCAAACAAGGTACTACTAATACACAAAGTTAATGCATCCATTATTTTTGTTAATACACTCTATCAAACGATCCCTTAGTTTAAATATAACATTTCTTTGGATTGTTATTTAAATTTTAATTGCATCGTATCATTTAAATTCATTTTTAGATACAGATAATAGCAAAAAAAATCATTGTGTAATGATTGATTTGATTTGATTGCATCATTACCTTAATATTTGAGTAAATTTAAATTCATTTATTTGAGTAAAATTCAAAATTTCGATTGTTGAATATCAATATTAATGATTTTGTATCCGGAAAGTGAAAAGAAAAGAAAGAGAAGTTATCATTCGATTGATGACGAAGACAAATGCCTTAAAGATTTTGTCCTAAATGGGAAAATCATGACTAATAAATGATGAAAATTTTCAAGATTTAAATAAAAATGATTAAATTGTACTAAGGTTTTGAAAAAAAAAAGAAAAAGAAGAAGGTGCGGCATGGAGGAAGAAGTTTCTAGAGTCTGAAAAGAGGAGAAATGAGGAGGGAAAGTCTTTTAGAATTGAATATAACTAATAGCCTTTTCATTTCAATTGTAATAAAATTTTAGACAAACTAGCCAAACTGAATTCAAATTGATGTATGATTGAGATGAATTAAACATTCAATTAATGAGTAAAACTTTTTGACAACAACAAGGTAAAATAATTATTAGCAATAATGGACTATTCAGTAGTTAAATCGTGAATGACATTGATTTGACAAAATGAAACTCTTGTTTTGAACATAAATTGATTTTTCAAATTAGTAAGATAAACATAATTAATACTTAAAACTATATGTTAAATATATGAGAAACTACATAAATCTCATTAGCTTAAGAGTTAATTACTTAGATATACTATAGTTTGTAATATTACGTATCTTATCAAATTTTGGTGCGCCAGATATGTCCTGATACATGTGTTTCAAGATACATTGGGTCAAAATTGTTCTAAATATATCGACTTCAAGTGGATTCGCATTTATTAGGGATACGAAACAAATCTCGCCCGCCTCCCTTGCCTCTTTCCTATCTCGATGACCACTCTCAAATGTATCTGGTATTTCGATTATACATGTGAATCACACCAGATACATACATATACATGTATATAGTGTGATTCACATCTATCTGAAATACATAACAAAATCTCGTGTGCCTCCCGCCTGATCATGCTCGTCTCTTTCCTTATTTAGTGTATTTTTCTCAATATATGGTAGGAAACTCTTAATTAGTGGTAAGATACGTAATATTTTAAAAGTATAGGTAATAATAGTATATGCGATAGTTAAGTATGTCTAATTATGTAATTTCTCCTAAGATATCTAATATATTTTCACGCCTCGAGCCTACACCCTCGACACGTTTGACAATTGAGAACCATTGTTGGCCTCAAGCGAACCCTTGGCCTGACTCAACTCTCAGCGGAAGACTTACTCAAAATTAGTTGAGCTCAAAAATAAAGATTCAACTCAAAAGTCTCAAATACTTAACTCAGAATATTTAAAAACATCCAACTGGCCAATAGAGGCAACTCAAGTCTAGAACATTAACAATTAAAAATGAAACAGACTTCTTAACTATTACTGTCTATGAAACCTTTAATACTATGAGGGATGTCGGGACAAGACCCCCGATCATCCTAACAAAGCTGAAATAATAGAAATAAATGAGGGTACCTCCGAAAGCAAGGAGGCTCACCAAACAACTCTGGGACTGCAAGTGGTATCAACAGGGCACCTGTTGATGGTCCTAATTTCATGTAATTACATCATGAAATATGCAGGTCAAATGGTGTCAGTACATTGAATGTACGAGCATGCAAAGTAAAATCTAAAACATGACATAAGCTTTGAATACTGGAACTGAAGAAACATACTCACCTCATCTCAATTCAAGGATACTCAAAAATACTCAAAGGTACTTAAAGATACTCAAACTCAGAAATACTCAACTCAGTTCAATATAAAAGCAATAATAGAGACGCATTATAAGGAAAACTTTTAAAACAGAAGATAACAACTCAATGTATTTAAAAATACAATAATAACTCAGTTTGTATGTAAAGATACAAAATAACTCAATTTGGGAGATTCTCTAACCGATAACCATCACTATGACCTATGTGATGATACAACGTCTCGCCCACGCTTCCAGAATTGTCATATACCTTGTCGGGGTATAGAACTCCTCAACTAAGTGGATCCACTAAGCTATGCTTAAAAAGCAATAAGGAATCATCTACAAATTATAACCCTTTCTACCCACTTGGCTACATGGTTTATGAGGACTTTGAGTTGTTTGAACTCGTCCCTATATCGGTGCTCAATACTACTCTCAATTATATAACTCAGTTCATATGTTTAAAAACATTTCCTCATCTTCAAACTTTGAGATTATTACTCGAAAGGTTTCTCTTAAAAGAGATATTGCTCAAAACTCCTCATGAACTCCTTTGAAAATCAAAGTTTCCTCTAATTTTAAATGTAAACATTTACTCTTGGGAATACTTAGTTCTCATATATTCATTTAATAAAAAATGAAACTCAACCCTCCTCCTCCTCATACTCAAGTACTTAAGTCTTAAAATAAGTTTTAAAAGTTTGCAAAAGACTTCTCAAAATGAATCGAAAGACTTTCTCAAACTTGACTCTTAACTCAAAATTTTGAATTTGAATTATGAATTCAAGACTTATGATTTATAATAGGGATAAGGGTCTGAAAAATACCTCAACTTTGGTTGAATTTGTTGTTGCGATACTAAACTTTCATGAGGACCTATTACCTCCCTAGACTATTTAATACCGTATTTTTTACCCCCCCTGAACTATTTAATAATGTATTTTAAAGGTATATATGTGCCCATGTGGACACATTACTATTTATAATTTTGCATTATTTTTTATGTCCACGGAGGCAAATATATATGTTTAAAATACGATATTAAATAGTCTAGGGAGGTAATAGGTCTTCATGAAAGTTTAGTATCGCAACAACAAATTCGACCAAAGTTGAGATATTTTTCAGACCCTTATCCCTTTATAATCTAAAGGAAGTTATTTAGATATTGATTTATTTATGCTTTAGACTTTGACATTTTTTTAAATAAAAACTCAATTAAATTTAAATATATTTTAATTATCTTAAGTTGGTTAAGCCTTGATTTCAATGATTTTTCCACCGAATGGTTAGTGTGAATGCCACTTACAGTCATTTGGATCGCGACAGAAAGAAACTAATTGTCAAACTTATACCAAATCTTAAACAAATGACAATGAGAAAGTAGCAAAATATCGTAGAAAATCACCTTTTACAAAGTATCAAACGAAAATGTTGGATTGAGGTTTCTTTTCACAACGCCTTATTATTTTCAAACTCGAAAGTCGAGATATGGGAAAATCATTACAAGAAATTAGGTTTTAGAATATTGAACTCCGGAAAACTCAAGGTTTAAAGTCTCCCTTCTTCAAGTACATCTAAGCAGAGAACACTATTTTGTGCATTTAACTATTTCTTGGACATATGAAAATAGGATTCTATAATAAAACCCAAATTGGATAGTGTTTTAATAAAAAAAAACAATGAGGAAGTCCGAATTCGAAATTTAAATTCAAATCTTTGAGTAAAATTCAAAATTTCGATTGTTGAATATCAATATTAACGATTTTGTACCCGAAAAGTAAAAAGAAAAGAAAGAGAAGTTATCATTTGAATGATGAAGAAGACAAATGCCTTAAAGATATTATCCTAAGACCTAAATGGGAAAATCACGACTATAAATGATGAAAATTTTCAAGATTTAAATAAAAATGATTAAATCGTACGAGGGTTTAGAAAAAAGAAGAAGAGGGTGCGGCATGGAGGAATAAGTTTCTAGGGTCTAAAAAGAGGAGAAATGAGGAGGGAAAATCTTCTAGAATTGAATATAACTAATAGCCTTTTCATTTCAATTGTAATCAAATTTTAGACAAACTAGCCAAACTGATTTCAAATTGATGTTTGATTGAGATGAATCAAACACTCAATTAATGAGTTAAACTTTTTGACACAACAAGGTAAAATAATTATTTATAATAATGGACTAATCAGTAATTAAATCGTGAATGTCATTAATTTGACAAAATGAAACTCTTGTTTTGAACATAAATTGATTTTCAAATTAGTAAGATAAACATAATTAATACTAAAAAATATATGTTAAATAGATGGGAAACTTACATAAATCTCATTAGCTTAGAAGTTAATTACTTAGATATACTATAGTTTGCAATATTGCGTATCTTATCAGATTTTGGTGTGTCAGGTACGTCCTGATACATGTATTTCAGGATACAGTGGGTCAAAATTGTTCTAGATATATTGAATTCAAGTGGATTTACATTTATCTGGAATATGTAACAAATCTCGTCTGCCACTCTCCTATCTTGCTGACCACTCTCATATGTATTTGGTAATTCAGATACATGTGAATCATACTAGATACATACATATACATGTATATAGTGTGATTCACATGTATCTAATATAAATAACAAAATCTCGCTCACCTCCCTCCTGATCCCGCTCGTCTCTTTCCCTATTTAGTGTATTTTTCTCAATATATGGTAGAAAACTCTTAATTAGTGGTAAGATACGTAATATTTTAAAAGTATATATAGGTAATAATAGTATATATGATAGTGAAGTATGTCTAAATATGTAATTTCTCCTAAGATATCTAATATATATTGGGATATTATGCTTTAAAAATGACAAAATAAAGTCAAAATGATTTAAAATAGGGATAAGGGTCTGAAAAATGCCTCAACTTTGGTCGGATTTGCTGTTGCGATACTAAACTTTCATGAGGACCTATTACCTCTCTAGACTATTTAATATCGTATTTTAAACATATATATTTGCCCACGTGGACATAAAAATTAATGCAAAATTATAAATAGTAATGTGTCCACATGGCACATATATACCTTTAAAATACACTATTAAATAGTTCAGGGGGTAAAAAATACGATATTAAATAGTCTAGGGAGGTAATAGGTCCTTATGAAAGTTTAGTATCGCAACAGCAAATCCGACCAAAGTTGGGGTATTTTTCAGACCCTTATCCCTTTAAATATAATTGACTTTGACAAATACTTATTTTTATATATTTTGAATTTAAGAAGTTTGACCAATTAATTAAAAATGCAACAGTCCAAAATTGAGTGTCAAATAACTTATACAAAGGATCTAAACTTTGGAATGTAATAATTTACTACACATAAACTTAGGCTATAATTCTTAAATTTCATAATTGAATATAAGAAGTAATCCAAGATATTCTACTACAGCTTAGGCAACATAATTATTGTAGATGAGTTCATTTTTACCAAACAATGTTATGATTTTTTGCTATAAATACACTCGTGGTATTGATATTCTATATCCCATTTTCTTATTTCTTCAAAGTAGAGGTTTAGCCATGGAAAGAAAGACGGAGCTTAACAACATTGAAAGGATGCTAAAAAACCCCATTGAAGAACTGGGGATGCTTGAAAAATTGGAGGAAGTTGAACTTGAGGTGATGCAACTAGAGGTGTGTCGTATTGTGTTCCTATATCAAATTCTTGAAAGTGCATTGGCTCTTTCTGGGGATGAATAAAATTCTTCGTCAAGTTTCGACTTTGGACCAACTGGGTCTTGCTGAATTTATCATATCTATGCTTTTAATTTTACATTTTAGTATGTTTATCATATTATAAAATGAAATAAAACTTTTATCTTTTATTTAGTATGTGACAATTCTTTATTCATTGATATGAAAATTGATATGTATTGAATTCACAAGTAATAGAAGATAAAATTTAAATAACACAAAATTTAAAATCATTTTATTTAGCTTGAAGTAAAATTGAACTGATTTAAAAGACAAAAATAACACTAAATAATTTTTTTGTTAAAATAGATGATTTTGATATTTTAGTTTTTACCAGATTAAAAAAAGTAGTAGAACATGCTTTAGCATAACAATATTTGATTTCTATGAGGTGTATGTACGATGATACTTTTTTTTGGTCAAAGATTTCACGAGGAGATTCATTGATATGCCAAAAGAATACAGGGATACAAAATTGACTTTTCATTTAAGGAAGGTTAGTCCTGAATAAATAAATGCATACTTGGTTGGATTATATTAATTACCTCATTCTTTTCGAACTTACTTGTGAAAATATACCGCATATGTTATTATTGTACAAAAATAGTTATTTCTTAAAGGTAAAACCCAAATAAATCACTTGATGCTAATTGTACAATCACTGACATATTTAGGGCCTAAGGGAGAAGTATACTCCTACAAGTCCTAGGTCCAAAAACGATTGGGCCCTCTCATGGGCCTTTCATCGGAAAGAAAATATTTGGCAAATTTTCAAAATATCAATTTTTTAGCATTTAATAGAACCTCTTGTCAATACTTTTAATATTTATTAAAAATGTCAATACTTTAGTTTGTTATTCTTCTAATTTATGTGTTTTTATTTGTTTGATTTGAAAGAAAACAATTATTTAATAACAGAAAGGAGAAAATCATATAAGAGAATATTTTAGGTAAGGAGCATATCACTTAAAATTCTCATCACTTACAATTTCAAAAGCAAACGATGTGGCACCCATCCCCCTTCTTCATCAAATTTCGAATAGAGATTTTTAACATTCCATTAATTCGAAAATGGCTATGGAAAGTTTTGATAATTGTAAATTGTATCTATTTTCTTTGATGATTGTAAATTGTATCTGTTATGAACTAAGTGGGAGCATTAGTTTTGCTCCGTAATTTTAATTTTAATTTGTTTGAATACAAAATAATAATGAATATGAAATGTTTGTAGAAATATTTTTTTTGTAATAATTAGTGCAATTGACGAATCGTTTTTGATAAATATTGTATCTATTATCGTTTTGATAAATATGGTATCTACAAGCTGAAAAAGAATCATTTTGATAAAGTGTTTGGCTGGTTGTTTTTATTTTTTTATATCCATTATCGGAAAAGCTTTGATAATTATAGTGTATATTATAAGTGGTTGTTTGAAATATAACAAAGATATTTGATAAAGATATAAATGCATAGGCATTTATGTAATACAACTTTGATCATTAGGATACAATTTTTTACACAGGTATACAAGTATGAAAGTAAATACATATATTTATCAATATTGAATACAAATATTGTTAAACGAATGTGAGTCTATATTTATGTAATATAATTTTGATCATTAGGATACATTTTTTACACAAAGGATACAAGTATGAAAGTAAATACATATATTTATCAATATATATTGAATACAAATATTGTTAAACTTGTTCATCCACTTCTTCTGCACCCACAACTCTTCTGTTTTTTTTGAACTACTCTCTTCAGCCATTTTAATCGCAGAGCCTATATTTTCGAACAATTCCTAGGTAACGCATAAATCAATAGATGAAAAATTCCCAAAAAGTTTGATGATTATTTGGGATACCTCTCGTAATCCTCTTTGAATCGGACATTATAGTGAAAATCAGATTCTTATCCCTTACCTAAAACCCTAAATAAAAATCTCAAAATTACTAAACTCACAACAATATATATAAAATCAAACTATATATATATATATATGCTATATGAATGTTAATGAACAACTATATCTCCAATACAAAAACAAATCACAAAAAAAAATCAAACTATAGAGTCGAAATCGCGAAAAATCATAAATACCCAAAAAATAAAAAATTTAAAAAGATACTTCACGATAATGCATTTACCTGTATAAAAGGTTGAAAATCTTTTGAATGATTTTTGAGATTCCTCAAAAAAATGGAGGAATTTCGATTTAAAAATACAAAGCTTAAGTTACTTGAGGAAATGGACGAATGGAAGAAATCGTGAGAGAGAAAGAGAAATGATAGAATTTGGGTAACAAATTTAGAGAGAGAAAAGTGGGTAATGGGGTCTTTTTTCTTTCCTTTCACCGGTAATGGAGTAAAAAAGAGAGTCCAATTTGAGAAATAAAAGGAAGGTAAATGAATTATATTAGGATATATTTTATTTGCTAAAATATTGACATTTTTAATAATTATTTTAAAGTGTATATGTTTTTAATAATTATGTTAGGGATGATGACTAGTTAGCTAATTTTTCCAAAATATTTTGATACAGAGAAAACAAGTTGCTTCCTCTGTGTGAATCTGAATTCAAATGCTTATCTAAAATTTCTAATATTTGGATGTACCACTAAGAAAAAGAAGGAAAGAATGTATTAAGAGGGAAATTTTGAAACTTAACACTCAATTACAACGTTTAACTTTCTTATAGCATGGGTGCCATCAAATAATATATTAATTTTATAAAATATATACATATAATATCTATTTTTACGGAGAAATCATGGATTCACGTACAGCCTTTTTAACATGTAAATTCACTCCTATGTTTGATAATAAATTAAGCGAAAAGAGGAAATGATCCAAGTAAAAGTTACTATTTTTAAAATACTAGATTTTACAATTCACTCTGTGTTATTATATTAAGGTGCAAGCAGATACTATGATTAAGTTTGAGATTAAATTTATATTTTGTTTGGTTAAAGTTATAACTAATAGCGGGATAAATTTTGTATCTCAAAATTTGGTGTTATTTTATTTGGGAGATGGTATCCAATCCCCATTACTGGAATAAATTAATCTAGGAGTTTTTTTTTTGACAAACGGGAGAATTTATATATACAGTTATGTACTGAACATTACATTATCGCTATTAGCACTTGCGAGTACAAATAGGTTGCCAAAACGAGTACACTATGCATAAATGCATGTCCCTCTTCTGCGAGCTGTTAGGACAAAAAATTAACGCCGCAAAATAAAAATCTATGTTCTCCGAATACTGCGATGGTAACTTAGTTCATCGCATCTTTACCATTACACCTACCACTACCTTTGGTAAATACCTTGGTTTCCCCATCCTAAATCACAAACCCAAGTCCACAGACTTTCATTACATTATTGATAACATGAGAAAAAAACTTAGCTAGTTGGAAAGTTAATTTTTTTACTACGGCTGGTTGAATGACTTTAGCCAAATCAACTTTAAACGCCATTCTTCTTACGCTATGCAATATTTTAACCTCCCCAAAAAACCTTGCAATTCCATTGATAAGATCCAAAGAGACTTCCTATGGAGAACAACTGCTCAAAAGAAAAGGCTTCATTATGTATCTTGGGAGAAGGTAGCATCACCAAAATATTTCGGTGGTCTAGGGTTACAACCCGCCGAGGTTAAAAATAAAACTATTCGAACTAGCCTTGCCTGACGGCTTTACACTAACCACACCTCCTTATGGGCTAACACCTGATCCATAGGTATCGCTCTAGACCCGCAACTTCTTCACATTCCTTCATTTGGAAGAACATCCTCCTTGGAGGAAAAAAAATTCTCCCAAGCCATTGCCTGGATCCCTGCAAGAGGCCTTTCTATCAATGTATGGCATCATCGGTGGGTCCCAGAAACACCACCTCTCAGAACTATTCTTCATGGTCCCTTGAACCAAGGTGAGGATCGCCTCAATTTTGTTAAAGACTGATTCAAAACGATTGAATGAATTGGGACATGGGTAGTTTAGTAGAACTAGTCTTTTGATCTTTGTTAAGTAGTTTCCTATATTTACTCAAGTTCTATTGGTGTTGCTGATTAAGTGTCAAGTGGGTTACAAGACCTATATTTTAGGATTAGTTATTTATCTTCTTAGCCTATACATCATGTGGGCATATTTTGATATTAAAGTACTTTCAATTAATCAGAAATTAAAACACAGTCGCAGTTTTCCTTCTCTTTTTTAATTATTCCAGATTTCTCTGTATTTTTTCTTCAAAAAATTTGGCATCAGAGCCAGCCAAGGCAAATAGCAATAGTGCATTGAGTGTGGCACAACCACTCATTCCTATCTTCAAGGGAGAAAGCTACAAATTCTGGAGTATCTATATGAAAACTATACTCAAATCTCAAGATCTTTGGGACTTGGTAGAATGTGGATTTGCAGATCCCGACGAAGGAAACAACTGTGAGGCAACCAGCAAAGAGATGCTAAAGCGCTGGTATTTATTCAGTAGGCTGTTCATGATAGTGTCTTTTCGCGAATAGCAACAACAACCACATCCAAACATGCCTGAATGATTCTCCAGAAAGATTTTCAAGGCGATTCAAAGGTCATTGTGGTGAGACTGCAATCACTTCGGCGTGATTTTGAAACCTTGATGATGAAAAGTGGAGAATCCATTCCTAGTTTTTCGTCAAGAGCAACGACTATTGCCAGTCAAATGCGATCCTACAGAGAGAAGATAACTGATCAGACCATTGTGGAAAAGGTATTGCGAAGCCTAACTCCAAAATTTGATCACGTAGTTGCTGCGATAGAAAATTCCAAGGATCTATCCATTTTTTCCTTTGATGAACTGATGGGATCTCTTCAAGCTCATGAGGCGAGAATTAACCAATCCACAGAACATAATGAAGAGAAGGCATTCCAAGTTAAAGATTCAACCACCAAATATGGAGAAAAAGCAGAGGTTGAGGAAGACGAGGCTTTTGCGGTGGTCGAGGTCATGGTTATGGAAGGGGCATAGGAAGGAATGATGGACACAGGTAGTCTAATGATCAAGGTAACACAAAAAATGGCATTCAATGTCATCACTGTCAACGTTACAGACATATAAGGGCTGATTGCTAGTATAAAGATCAACAAAAATCGAGGAAGAAAATTATTTGTAACGACTCAGAAATTGGGCGTGGTCCCTGACAGGCTGCCTCAAGTTGGGGTTTTTTGGTAATTTCGTTTTAATATTTTATTATGTGGGGTTGATTTTAAATGACTTATATGATAAATATATAAGGTTTTAAGTCTTTTAAACAAGTCATTCTCTCATTTTTCCCAAATCAAATCCCAAAGTTCTCTCTCCATATTTCTCTCTAACTCAAGGAAGAAGAATAAGTAGGAACTAGGGTTTTGGATTCAAGGCTTTCTTCATCAAATTTCTTGGGAAATCTTAGCAAAGGTATGGTGATCCTTCATCTAGGGTTATCTTTCACCCTAGAGCCAATTTCAAAGTAAATTTTTAAAAATTTCAAGTTCATGAAAACCTAGGTTTTACTCAATCTCATGGGTTCTTTCACCAAATGGTTTTAAAAGGTTTCTAATGGCATATTATTGTTATATTGTTGTTGTATTGATGATTTAAGATGAAAATACTCCATGAACCCATGATTTCTCTCTATTCCTAGTTTATGCTTTTATGAAGTGGGTTGCTTGATAATGAATGCATATGAATAGAACTTGTTTAAATGGCTTTAGATTGTTGAAGTATGTCATTACCCATGCTTATTCTATGGTGTATTGTTGGTGTATTGGTATGTGAGGTTTATGGCCTTAAAGGCAAGATATGAGAAGCTACTTGTTGATTTAGAATTGTTAACTTGATGTTGATCCACTTGAAAGGTGGAGGTGTTTACTTATTATGTACATTGTGACCATGGCCTTGAAGGCATAGTATGAGAAGTTGAAGTGTTATCATGACATTGTAGGAATGAGAATTCAATGAAGCTAATGTGATCATGTTATGAATGTAAATGTGTTATTATTGAAAGACTATTTCTC
>JAJOOB010002752.1:0-119047 GCA_029582485.1 Solanum tarapatanum
ATCAGTAGTAGGAAACATATGAATATGCACTTAGGGCAGTAACAATAACACAAGATGGAAATGTAACACTAATGAATTACATAAGAGCTCAAATGACACAATGGACCTCATTTGATTGACAAGAGGAATCACAAAGCTACTGCTGAAATTACCCTTTTCTCATACCAATACTTGGAAAAGTAAAGATGCACATATATTGAAGCAATTCGACATACTAAGGAGAGGGGAACTATTGTTAGCTGTGTTTGGGATTGTACGCTGCCACTATGTGTCTTTTACTTGAAAGAACACTTAGGAAGCTCACTTGTTGGTAGTGACACAAGCAGAGTTCATGCCAAAGAATATAGAATCGAATAGCCTTCCATACCTTGTTGTACCACTCAGATAGTACAACGAATTAACCTCCTTCCTTTCCGATCATTAATCTACAATGAAACAAGTAACACAACTAGTATTAGTAGCTAACCAACAGATTGGGCTACTTGCACTTGGCAAATAGTAATCAAGCAGCAAACCCATACTTATCAAACCGATGGTATGCATTCCACCCCTTCTCCTTTAATAACGTCATATACAATACGACCTTCTAATAAGGTCCCTTGAAACTTCTCGGGCTTTATAACATATGCAAAGCAGTATACAAAAGGGGTTGCAGGCAGCAAGCTCATGCAACGCCCAATTAGATGGTACGTCACTGCACCCTTTACCGTTTGATCCTTTAACAAGTTCTCAGGACTTCTGCACATGCCTCCTTATGTTACTATACACAAATCAGTTTCTAAACATCAGAATGTGGCAGTAGCAATATGAACTCACGGTTTCCGACTACTGTCCCTTGAGCATCCAACTAACATTACATTTAAAATGCTCAAATGGGCTAACAATTGAGTTAAAGGGGACTCCCCTCCATGGCTGTCCCAACATGCACAATCAACCAGAACATTCCCCAATCTCACACCATGTAAAAGGAACAATTCTCAGCTCATTCACATACCAAATCCCCTAACCAATTCAAGCACAAAAGAGGGATGAAAAAAAATTAACATATGGCAGTAGCCTTACCTTAAAGTGAAATCAGTTCCTCTTCTTGAATTTCTTAAGATGGGAGATGTTACACCAACTTGGACTTGAAAAAAATAAAGGGTTTTGTCAGATTTTTAATGGTGAACTTGCAGGCCAGCACTTTGGAGCTTCTAGGGTTTCTTTTTGGGAGTAAATTGCTGTAGAACAAGTGAGAGATATATGAAATGAATTTCATTCTCTTAAGGGTCCTTTATGGACATTTTTTACATTAAGAAATGTGTAGAAATATCTAGTCCCTCACTTTAAGTAAGCAGGTCCATCACTCCCTTAATTTCTGCCACAAATTCTCTAAGTAGCTGCATCACCTAGTTGCCCTTTTCTTTTAAAATGCAGTCCACATATTTCCTAAGTAGGTGCATCACCTACTTACCACTTATTTAAGTAGGTCAGCAGTTAATCTACCATTAAGAACCTATGTCATCCTTTCTACGTAAGCTACACATGTACGTAAGTAACTTAATTACGTAAGACATCTGAATCAGTAGCTTAAGCAAGTAGGTTGATTACTATGACAAATTATACTTTACTTACTCTATTTAGCCTCAAACCTCTTTCGAATATTGTCAAACCTATTTCAAACCCTCACTATTTCAAATGCAGTCCACATATTTCCTAAGTAGGTGCATCACCTACTTACCACTTATTTAAGTAGGTCAGCAGTTAATCTACCATTAAGAACCTATGTCATCCTTTCTACGTAAGCTACACATGTACGTAAGTAACTTAATTACGTAAGACATCCGAATCAGTAGCTTAAGCAAGTAGGTTGATTACTATGACAAATTATACTTTACTTACTCTATTTAGCCTCAAACCTCTTTCAAATATTGTCAAACCTATTTCAAACCCTCACTACTCACATAAAACTAGTATATGCAAAATATGGGATGTTACACCCTCATCCTTGTTGATTACAAGCGAAAGACAAACTCAAGTATACAAAGTTTAAAAACTAAATAAAAATTCATGGAACTCAAATACAAAGCTTTAACTCAAATGAAAAACTCGGAATAAAAATAATATATTTAACTCGCCACCAAAAAGGTATTTTACGTTTTTAAAACATTTAACAAAATAAATGAACAGACTTTTGTAACTCTAATGTCTATCTAGAAGCCTCTAGCTGACAAAGATGGAATTCAAGACAAGACCCACGACATCCTTACAACTAATATAACTGAAAGTACAAGTGGGAACCCTCCAGAAGCAAGGAGGCTTACCATAGCTATCTCGAACTGCATGCGGTATCAACGAAGCGTCTGTTGATAATGCTGAGTACGTGTATCTACATCGTGAAATGTTGCCGGCCAAATGGCTCAGTACATAGAATGTACGAGCATGTAAGCGAAATTCTAAAGGGTAAACATAAGCTTGAACCTGATAAAAAGGAAACATACTTACCTCCTCCCAACTCACTCCACTAAACTCAACTCAACTCAAAGGTATGATATTCAACTCAAAGGTATACTCAAGGATACTCAAAACTACTAAAACTTACTCAACTTAGAAGTACTAAAGGATAAGAAACCCAACACAGTAATAAGGTTCTCGACTCAATGAAACATAACTCAACTAAAGATACTCAACTCAAGATAAAGAAACAATAAAAGATGCAATATATGGAAAGCTTTTAAAATAGTAGATAGAAACTCAATGTATTGAAGAATACAATAACAAGTCAAATTGTATATAATAAAATATGATACAACTCTGTGGGAGTTTCTATAATCGACAACTATCACTATGAGTCATGTGATGATACAACGTCTTACCCACGTTGCCAGAACTGTCCTATAACTTGCCGAGATATAGAACGCCTCAACAAAGTGTATCCACTAGTCTTTGCTAAAAATCATTAAGGAATCATCTAAAAAGTATGACCCTTTCTACCCACGTTGACTACATGATTTATGGAGACTTGAGTAATCTGAACTTGTCCCCATATCGGTGCTCAATACTACTCCCAAAAATATACTCAACTCATATTTTTTAAAACATAACTCTTTTTGTGGTTTGAGATTATTCCTAAAAAACTATCTTAAAATCTCTCTTTGGAAATCGGTGTTTCCTCTCTTGTTTAAATGTGAAAACATTTTACTCTTGGAAATACTTATTTCCCATATAATATTTTGAAGATATGAACTTCACTCTTACTCTTACTATTACTCAACTCAATGCTCACGTCTTAAAATAAGTTTTAAAATATAGTAAAAGACTTCTCGAAATAAAGTTCATACCGAATTATATGAACGACTCAATAAATGGTTTTCAATAACTGTAAATAGAAATCATTCTCAAGACTCAACAATTCAGAAGTCAAGAACTTCAATAATAATACTCGCTTCAAGAATGCTTGAATCATAGGGTTCATACGGAATTATGGGCTTGGACTACTCAACTCAAGGACTCAATTATACTTCTCATCTCAAGACTACTCGACTTATAGGGTTCATGGGGCATTATAGGCATGAACTACTCAACGTAAGGACTTCATGGGTAACATGCATTAGCTCCATGATTAGGAATATAATCTTGAAAAGGTTAGGATCTCGATACTCAAGACTTAGAACTTGAGGATACTACTTCTCTTAATGATACTAAATATATGGAGTCCATACGGATGTTATGGGCATGAACGAGTCGACTCAAAGATCTACATACCAATATGGAACTCGACTATATGACTCTTCTCATTCTCGTACTTACTTCCTCAAAACATAGTTCAAATTGATAGATGATCTCAAATGATTCACAATTGAACTCAAATACTTTCTTAGGCTCTACTCTTAACTCTTTCTTGAATGTGAATTATGAATTCAAGAGTTATGGTTCATGTTATAAAGTATCTAGTTAATAGTGTTGACTCGTGAATACATTTACCTCACTCTCATGCTAACTTACATGAGTCCTGAAACAAGTTATTAGAAATTGTAGAAGACTCCTCAAAACGACTCAAAATGGACTTTCTCAAAATGTTTGAAAGAAATCTCAAGGCTTGACTCTTAACTCTACCTTGAATTTGAATTATGAATTCAAGGCTATGATTCATGTTTATGAATGATTTGTAGGTGTTTAGGATCAAAGGGGAGTAAAGTTACCCTTTGAAAGAACTCAAATAGACAAAACAACGGAGAGCGGTTGACGGCAGGAGACCCTGGCGCACTGAGTGGCGCGGGGTGTGAGCCCTCTACCTACAGAGGTGTGGTTGGGGTGCATTGGCTGGCATGGGATGCCACGCCCTAACCCAGATAATGCCGACAACTTTCTTTGCTCGTTTTCTCATCTTATTTCGCCTAGATTCAACTGATTTCTTCCCCAATCACTTGGATGCGATTTATTAACATAAATACACACTAATATGCTCAATATAGCCCTCAAAACACTCACTTTCATCTCAAGTGTGGAAACTTACATACTTCTTAAGAATCAAACCCATGGCAAAAATCCACAACAACTCGCAGGAATCTCGACGAACACCTTGATCCTTTCCTCTTTTCTTCTCTTTTTTCTTCTTTTCTATTCTTGAACTCTCAACTAAAACCCTAGCAGTATATAGAAATATAAAACTGAACCTAATCAAATTAGACCCCTAAAACCTTACCAAAATGAATTAAATCTTATTGGGGGTAAGAAAAAGACCAAAATACCCCTTACTATTTTTGGGTAACTTTCTTTAAATGGACATGCTGACTTCAACAGGGCATATATAACTCATTCGAACTTGAAATTAAGCAAACTCGGTGGCGTTGGGAAGATAATTCAAATATCCTTTATTTGATCCCCATTAGCCCACCTTACTCATCTTGTACTGAGAGTTGTGGTCATTTGAAATTGACCTAAAACTTAAAGTATCCTAGGAATGACTTGAATGAATTCTCTTTAATTCTTTGTGGAATTCAATGTGCTACATCTAGTGACCTTAACACTCAAGAATATTTAAATTCCTCGGTAAAAATCCTACTCACAAGAAATGATGGTTTGAGTCTTTGCTCAAAACAATTCTGGGTGTTACAATATCTCCCCTTGGGATCATTCGTCCATGAATGACGCCTGGACTACGTATGGAATGGAGTTACTCTCATCATCTCTACCATACCAACTAGAATTTTGCCACATTACTATTCGGAACCAGTAAGGTCTCTGATTTAACTATTTCTCATAGTAAAACCTCATCCTCCTCTTTTATAACCTTCGATGGAATTATCACACCATCATCATCACGATAAGATCATTAACCTTCTCCTTTTAACATAGCTTCACTACTAAAAGACCTCTAAAAATATATCTCCCATACTCTTTGGAACTCATTACTATCTTATTCTCAAACACTTGACTTGATTTCTCATCTGGTCAACTCCCCCTTAGGTCTGAAACTGACACTTGAAAGCTATGGATCTATCCCGTTATTATTAACTGGACACATTCTCTTTTACTCTAATAGTACTCAGGAGAAGCTTATCTCATGACTACCAAACACTCCATAAGCATGTACTAAGACCTCTTTCTAATTACCTACCCTCTCGGTACACCTCTTAATGCTCTATTTACTCTTGTCACTTAGCCACACTTCACTGCCCTTATCTAAAGGTTTAGATACGATTGCTCGCTTACTATGTTATACCCCAATATTGGATTAGTTCTATAACCTTCTGAACATCATGACCCTCTCAAACAAATCATAAACCTAGCTTAGATCTATCACTTAATGAATACTTCTGCTCTTCTATTCAACACATACACTTGGTCTTTAACTCCATAATGACACTTCACTACAAACTCCTTTCTAGATACAACACACTCTAGCTCCTATGATGGAATCTTCACAACTCAACACTTCTTAGTCTACCATAAGAGAAAACTCCTCATCAACAACTTATTGGGTGCATGACTATAATAACAAAATCTGCCCCATCACTATCCCCCTTTCATAGATCTCTATACCTCAGCATACTTTTCTCTTACTCTGGGCATTGTCACTACTACAACTCATGATCTCGTAACTCATGCAACCCTTTTTGGGTGAAAATACTATCCAAGCTCTAAACATACTTTCTCATAAGGATCTCAACTGATACAAGACATAGAGAAGAGAGTACAACTCACTTTTAGCTCAAATGCACTATTCATATGACTATGAATGCATTTTCTCGAACGCAACACTTAACTCACTCATGGGCTTCTCTCAAGCCCCTCTGGAGACTTATGACTTTCTCAATACTTTTGCGAAGAGCATCTCTGTAACGACCCTAGAGCACCCCCTAGCCGTTACATGCGTATTCGACCTCTCAGAGGTCTTATACAAGCCTTAGCATTCATTCATCACATAGATCATAAAAATCATTAAGAACGAAGGAGTACTCATCCTAACCCAACATTCATTCATTTAGGAAGCTCTTGGATGCAAAGATGAGAAAACCATTCATCTAGGAACCCCATTTATTTAAAGGAGTATTTTATGAGACTATCCTTACAATAGACCCAACTTTCATTCAATCTCACATTCTTCACTAGGTGGGAGAGTAGGCAAACATAGTCTATCCTAACCTCACCTTCATTATAAGTCATTCAAAGAAGACAACAACCAAGCATAACACATAAAGTCTCTACACAAGGCCACCTTTCATACTCTTAGACCATACACAAATTCACATCATATCACATCACCTTCACATAATCAACATTACTCAAAACAACAATCATCCAACTTTGCCTACAAAGCCATGAAAACAACATGCTTATAAAGTAAACACCTCCCCACTTTAAAAGGAATCAAACCTCATAACTCTAACATCTATAACATATATATATATATATATATATATAAAATACTAGAATCAATAATCTATTCACAATTTCATCAGCATCATAAACCTTAGATCACAATTGCCCATTCAAGGCCAACATCCAATATAATACAATTGACCATCAATTCCTCATAATTCAATATAGAACAATACATAAATAAATAGACCATAACAATCTACACATTAATATCACATTCTTAGTTCATAATCAATAGGCCCACCTTAGACCCAAAAATTAGGATTTCAAGATATGCAAGGGTTCATTGATTTTTTTATATTAAAACCATCAGTATTAACCTAAATCATAATTTGAAATACTTACATGCAAGAACACAAGCTTAGAATTGAAATTGGGGTTTTTAGTGTTTATGAAAAACATTGAAATCACTTTGTTTTGGCTCTTTGATTGAAAGGAGAATAAAAGAGAAAATCTCTATACCTTTGTGATTAATTTCCTTAGGAATTTGAAGGAGAAATCAGTAGGAACCCATCTCCTAGCTTGAAGCTTCATCAATCTCTTACATGGAGTTCTAGAGAGAATTTATTTTAGAGGGAATGTTCAATTGGAAATAATGAGGTGTAATTCTAGGTTAAAGAGATTTAACTAATTTAAAATACCCAAAAATAGGTTAAATAGTCGTCTAGGGTCTAATTAGAACCTCACTTGGCCAAAACTTGGCAGTGAAACAGGGCAACAAATGACGGCCACCATTGACGAACCGTCCTGGTAGGTCATTTTTTGGGACAGAGGCTCAACATTTGGGGGCTAAGCTCCCACAACTAAATGTGGAGCTACGCCCCCTGTTGATGGGGCGTCAATGTCCTGACGAGGTGTTACCCTGGGCGTCAAACAAGATTGCTTAACACACTGCCTAGGCAGCCTTTTATGCCAATGTTTGGGTCCTCTCCAATGACCCTTAAGGTGGTCCTTGGGGAGTTGTACCTGGACGTTGGGACCCTAAACATGCCTATTAGTGTAGTAGGGTTACCACCATTGATTTTAGACTTCATACGACACATAAAAACATGCAAGACACACTACAACACACTAGCACGCAAACGACTAGTTTTCGAACGTCTTGATCGTCACTTTGACGTTTGACTTCAAACTCAACTAAACTGACCTATAAACTCAGTTTCAAGCATTTATACAAGTTTATCAACTACTAACACGTATGTGAAGCTCTAATTATCCTATTTCATTTTGAGGGGTGTTACAATATCCCCCACTTGGGAACATCCGTCCTCGAATGACACTTGCCCAAATATTGCTTTCCACAAGTAGCACACCTAGGCCTCTCAAAAGTAGAACCACCTCCATTCCCTCTTTTAGGGTTAGGGTTAGATACCCTATCATTGTTGACCATTGAAGAATCTTGGTTATAGAACCTCTTCTTAGACCTAGGTTGGTTTCGTTCATCTGGCCTTGCCCTCTTCATATCTCTATTCATCCTCATAAGCTTTGTCTCCTCAAGTCGTTGAGCATAAACCATAAGCCTAGAGATATCCATATCATGATGGAGCATGGCCGTACAACACTCTTCTTCAACCAAACCGGAAACCCCCATCACAAACTTATTCATTCTAGCCCTAGAATTTGCTACCAAGGTAGGAGCATACTTAGAGAGTGGGGTAAACTTAAGAGAGTATTCCTTCACACTTATATTCCCATGACGTAGGTTCATAAACTCAACCAACTTTTTCACCGTCAATTCTAAGGGGAAGAACCTATCAAGAAAGGCCGTCTTAAACACTCCCCAATCTATTAGGTCAGCCCCTATGGGTCTCTCATTCCTCCATTGCTCAAACCACACTTGAGCTACATGCTTGAGTTGGTAGGAGGCCAACTCCGACTTCTTTGTAGGAGTCACTCCCATTGCATCCACAATCTTAAACACCTCATCTATAAAGTTTTATGGGTCCTCATTTACCTTAGAACCAAAGAAGGTAGGAGGGTTCATCCTTGTGAAATCCCTTAACCTTGAGGCCATGTTACTCTCAATTGCATTCACCCTAGGCCTCACATCTCTATTTGCTTGACTGTCATGGCACGGGCCAGGGAGAGAAAAGCATATCTAATCTCCCCATTAGTCATATCTGGGGGAACCACCGGAACCACATTCTCTTACCCATCTAAAGGAGATTGGTCACCTTGCATTCCTTGGAGAGGAAATCACCCGTCATGTATTTCCTCTTCCGCTCTCCTCCGGTTAGCCCTCATATTCATACCCTATAAACACAAGAGACGGATTAGGAAAACGACACTTATACACCAAACTCTAAGGGACGACATTAAGAATAATGAAAGAAAGTGAAACTTCTATCATCCTATAGCCTCTCGCTCATAGATGTGTCGCGACTCACACCGATGAACAAGACTCTACTAGATGTGGCTTACAAGACTTTGAACCTAAAAGTAATCTTTAAAACCTTATGCTCTGATACTAAGTTTGTAACGACCCGAGAGCACCACCTAGCCGTTACATGTGTATTCGACCTCTCGGAGGTCTTATACAAGCCTTAGCATTCATTCAGCGCATAGATCATAAAAATCCCTAAGAATTTAAAACTTTTATTCAATAAAACCATAAGACTTCAAGAGTCATCAACATTTGAAAACATTAATACGCAAGCGAAACTACTAAGTCTCTTTAGCCAATCTTAGACAAGAACTTAAGATGTACAAACGGACACGGGCCTTTACAAATGAAATAAAACTTAGGTGTCTATTACAATGACTAAGAAACTTCTAAACATAATCCTCTAATCTTGAGGACATACAAAAGACTTGGAAGAGTGAAGCAATCCAAGCAACTCCAAACAACAATCTCCTCCTAGTTACCACAACCTACACTTGTAGTAAAATAGTAGAAAGGGGTTAGTACAACACACGTACTAAGTATGAGGATATGCAAAACATGCTAAAAAGAACATTTGTTTGGAAGTTATGCTTTCATGCCATTTTGATAAAGTCTCATGAACATCAACATAATAGGAACCTTACAAGTCACAACCAACAATACAAAGTCATATGATTCACAATACATCATAAACATACATAACCCATTTACCTTTACATTCTTGATTAGGACCTCCACCTTAAGTAACCCTTAAGCAATACTTTTGTGCAAAGTATGGGCAACGTCCCATACCATCACCCACACTAAGGCTCTACCTTAAGGTCACACAAAGTGCACTTACCATGCATACCTCAAACTCCCCCAATTAATCACATAAGACATATAAGCACATATGCTAACAACTCACTTTATAAATCTAGAACACTCACCAAATGTCATCCCAAGACTCACCTAAGTAAGACATGGTGAGGCAGCCCATACTACTTCTCCATACCACACCCAAGTGATCCTTAAGGCTACACAAGACAAAATTCATTCACATCTCAACATAAATCGTTCTTTCAACTTAATGAATTTAGACAACTTCATTCATTAATGACATAAGATCATCACATACATTCAATTCATTATGACTCACTTTCACATTAGCATGCTCAAAGACCAACACTTTCATTAATTAGCCAATAAGACCCATTCATTAATTATCATTACTAAGAAAAACTAAGATCTCCCTTAAATGTCTACTTGTGCAATGTCTAGATGATGTCCATTCCACCACCTATCCTAAGTAGTACACCCTTAAGAGACCCTAGTTCATTCATTCATTAATGTGGAGGAAGAACCTTAACCGACATAGACCATGGAGCTTGACATGGAATCCCAATAGTAACCCTTACCGGATAAGGGATCCCCACTTGCCTAAGGTAGGGACATTCTTTTAGCCATTCTGTGGTAGAGACCACTAGCTACTCCTATGTGGGCATATAGTTAAGGGATAGAAAGATTGCTTCTAAGTATTCTCATCTCTACTTACGAAGGAGCTCCCATCTTAAGGGTTGCTACTAAATACTCACATCTCAACTAACGAAGGAGTATCCACCCATCTTCATATCCTCTCGATGCTAGACATTACTCCCCCACGGAGTTGGACATTTATTGTTTTCATTCATTTAGGGATAAGGATTGCTACTATGTACTCTCATCTCAACTCACGACGGAGTACCTATCCTAGCCCAACATTCATGCATTTAGGGATACGGATTGCTACTAAGTACTCTCATATGAACTAACGAAGGAGTACTCATCCTAACCCAACATTCATTCATTTAGGAAGCTCTTAGATTCAAAGATGAGAAAACCATTCATCTAGGAACCCCATTTATTTAAAGGAGTACTTTATGAGACTATCCTTACAATAGACCCAACTTTCATTCATTCTCACAAACTCCCATTATTTTCATTCATTCTCACATTCTTCCATTCCTTCTTCACTAGGTGGGAGAGTAGGTAAACATAGTCTATCCTAACCTCACCATCATTATAAGTCATTCAAAGAAGACAACAACCAAGCATAACACATAAAGTCTCTACACAAGGTCACCTTTCATACTCTTAGAACATACACAAATTCACATCATATCACATCACCTTCACATAATCAACATTACTCAAAGCAACAATCATCCAACTTTGCCTACAAGGCCATGATAACAACATGCTTATAAAGTTAACACCTCCCCACTTTAAATGGGATCAAACCTCATAATTCTAACAACTATAGCATATATATATATATAATACTAGAATCAATAATATATTCACAACTTCATCATCATCATAAACCTTAAGTCACAATTGCCCATTCAAGGCCAACATCCAATATAACACAATTGACCATCAATTCCTCATAATTCTATATAGAACAATACATCAATCAATAGACCATAACAATCTAAACATTAATATCACATTATTAGTTCATAATCAATAGACCTACTTTAGACCCAAAAATTAGGATTTGAAGCGATGCAAGGGTTCATGGAGTTTTTGATATTAAAACCATCAATATTAACTTAAATCATCATTTCAAATACTTTCATGCAAGAATCCAGGCTTAGAATTGAAATTGGGCTTTTTAGTGTTTATGAAAAACATTGAAATCAATTTGATTTGGCTCTTTGATTGAAAGGAGAATGAAAGATAAAATCCCCATACCTTTGTGATTAATTTCCTTAGGAATTTGAAGGAGAAATTAGTAGGAACCCATCCCCTAGCTTGAAGATTCATCAATGTCTTCCATGGAGTTCGAGAGAGAGAATTTACTTTAGAGGGAAGGTTCAATTGGAAATAATAAGGTCTAATTCGAGGTTAAAGAGATTTAACTAATTTAAAATACCCAAAAATAGGTAAAATAGTTTTCTATGGTCTAATTAGTGCGTGGGGTGAATTGGAAACAGCGCACCAAACGACGGCCTCCATTAACGGACCGTCCTGGTAGGTCGTTGTTTGGGACAGAGGCTCAACATTTGGGGGCTAAGCTCCCACAAATAAGTGTGGAGCTATGCCCCTTTTGACGGGGCGTCAATGTCCTGATAAGACGTCACCCTAGGCGTCAAACAAGACTGCCAAACACACTGCCTAGGCAGCCTTTTATGCCAATGTTTGGGTCCTCTCCAAGGACTCTTAAGGTGGTCCTTGGGGAGTCATACCTGGACGTTGGGACCCTAAACATGCCTATTAGGATAGTAGGGTCACCACCACTGATTTTAGACTTCATACGACACCTAAAAACATGCAAGACACACTACAACACACTAGCACGCAAACGACTAGTTTTCGAACGTCTTGAATATCTTTTTGACGTTTGACTTCAAACTCAACTAAACAGACCTATAAACTCATTTTCAAACATTTATACAAGTTTATCAACTACTAACACACATGTAAAGCTCTAATTATCCTATTTCATTTTGAGAGGTGTTACAATCTCATCGATAAAGGACTTACTTTTTGTTTCAACCACCTGTAGTATGAGGGGTAGTCGAATGAATTAGAGAAATGCACGAATATGAATAAATCTCTATGACATAGCTCTATTGCACGATTATGAGTATGAAAGAGGAGAAACTTTTCCTAAATGTCTGTAGTCACCTATTTATAGAAGTAGGGCCCTCACAACCGCAAATAAGATCCTACTTGACAACACTTCATAGACACCATAAGACGCTGGAACTCTATGCTCTGATACAAAGTTTGTCACGACCCGAGCCTACACCTTGGATGTGGCTGGCACTCGAGAACCATTGTTGGTCCCCAAGCGAACCTTCGTCCTAAGTAATTACAAGCGGAAGACTAAAACAAGCATACAAAGCTTAAAAACTGAACAAAAATTCATGAAACTCAAACACAAAGCTTTAACTCAAATAAAAAACTCTGAATAAAAAATAATATATTCAACTTGCCACAAAATAAGCAACTTAAATCTTTAGAACATTTAACAAAATAAATGAACAGACTTTTGAACCTCTACTATCTATCTTTAAAACCTCTAATTCACAAAGATGGAAGTCGAGACAAGACCCACGACATCCTAACAACTGATATAACTGAAAGTACAAGTGGAACCCTTTGGAAACAAGGAGGCTCACCATAACAAACTCTAACTGCATGTAGTATCAACGAAGCACCTGTTTATGATCATGAGTACTTGTATCTACATCATGAAATGATGCAGGACAAATGGCTTAGTACATGGAATGTACGAGCATGTAAGGGGAACTCTAAAACATAAAAATAAGCTTGAACTTGATAATAAGGAAACATACTTACCTCCTCCCAACTCAATCAACTAAACTCAACTCAAGAATAAGATACTCAACTCAGCGCAAAGGTATGATACTCGACTCAAAGGTATATTCAAGGATACTCAAAACTACTCAAACTTACTCAACTCAAAAGTACTAAAGCATAAGATAGCCAACTCAGTAATAAGGTTCTCAACTTAGTGAAACATAGCTCAACTCAAGATACATAAAACAGTAGATAGAAATTCAATGTATTGAAGAATACAATAACAACTCTATATCTATATAATACAATATAAAATAATAATGTGGGAGTTTCTCTAATCGACAACCATCACTATGAGCTATGTGATGATACAACGTCTCACCGACACTGCCAGCACTTTCCTATAGCTTGGCGGGATATAGAACACCTCAACTAAGTGCATCCAATAGCCTATGCTTAAAAGCATTAAGGAATCATCTAAAAGTATGACCCTTTCTACCCACGTTGTCTACACGGTTTATGAAGACTTGAGTTATCTGAATTCGTTCCCATATCGGTGCTCAATACTACTCCCAAAAATATATTCAGCTCATATTTTATAAAACATAACTTTTTCTGTGATTTGAGATTATTACTCAAAAACTAGCTTAAAATCTCTCTTGAAAATCAGTGTTTTCTCTCTTGTTTAAATGTGAAAATATTTTAATCTTAGAAATACTTAGTTCCCATATAATGTTTTGAAGATACGAACTTTACTCTTACTATTACTCAATTCAATGCTTAAGTCTTAAAACTAGTTTAAGAATATTGTAAAAAACTTCTCAAAATAAAGTTCATGCCGAATTATGGACATGAACGACTCAATTAATGGTTTTCAATAATCGTAACTAGAACTCAATACTCGAAACTCAACAACTCAGAACTCAAGAATTTCAATAATAATACTCACTTTAAGAATGCTTGAATCAGAGGGTTCATGCGGAATTATGGGCATGGACTACTCCAATCAAGGACTCAACAATTTATCAACGGAATTGGTTTTCAACATTTTATCAACAATCCACAATCACCATCAAGCATTAAATTGAGACCCTCCAAATTAAGACAACACAAAAAAGGACAGGTACCTTGACGAGGTTGTAATATAAGAAACACGTTTGTCAAACCACACAACCTTCTCTGCAATTGATTTTACAATGTAATTTTGAATTAGAAGATAAATATGTCTCCTATTCTTAATATACACAATGGTCTCTTTGCAATTGATACAAAGCTAGATTCCTTTCATAGAGCACATTGACTCAACATCCCAAAAGAACCTCAAGCCTAGTTTATCATTATCAACCATATATGGATCCATTTTAGTATTTCCTTACAACTTCAGTATAAGGGTGGAACCACGTCCCTAACGTCTTCCAATGATATGTCTTTCCTAGAAAATTGCAAAAAGAAGGTGCGATCAAACACAACTCTAGTTTGTACATTAAACATCAAAGCCAATGCAATCATCATACAATAGCAAGCACATATAAGGGTCTTGTGTGTTGAGGGATTTTTTTTAATAGTTTCCAGTAGCTTCTTCATGTTTGAATTTGAAATTTTTTGAAATCAATAGTTTATTAAACTCAATCATGATAAAGCTAATGGGCCTTGTGTGTTGACGGAGTTGTTTTTAGTAGTATGCCAAGAGATCATCAACCCTTAGAACACTCTCTTTGTTGCTTTCTGAAACCATAATAGAAGGTTTTTGCTCAAATATTCTTAACCTTTTATTTAATATATACACTAAAACTTTTTTTTGTGTAATTTTGTTGTTTGGTTCAATATGAATGAATATTTTTTTGATAAGCATAGGTGTAAATTCAAATGACAAAAGGGGTGTGCAACTACATCCCTCCTAATGTAACTTTCTTATCAATAAAAAAATAAATGTGTTTTTACATCTTTTAGATTTCGAGGATATAGAAGAAGCTAAAATAGTTCTCTTCTTTAATATTATCAATAAATTAAAATTCTTCTTACTATTTGAATTTAATCAATACATCAACAATTTGTACTTGCAAAATGTTAGATGAATTCATTACACCCAAATTATTTCTGGTTCTCTAGTAGGATGATTACATTGGATTTGATGTATAAAGTACAAACTGGAGTTGTGTTTGAGCGCACCTTCTTTTTGGAATTGGATAGGAAAGACATATCATTCGAAGACATTAGGGATGCGGTTTCATTTGTACAGAAGTGGTAAGGAAATACTAGAAATTGATCCAGATGTGGTCGATGAAGATAATATAGGTCTGTGGTTCTTTTGCGATATTGTGTTGATGGGCTACATTAAGGGGATCGAGCTTTACCCCAAAGGAAAAGATACCATTGTGGACAGTGAGAATCAGGAGACATATATTTATATTCTAATTAAACATTAATTTGTAACATCAACTGTAGAGCATATCACTATTTTTCAAAGGTTTAACTAGTATTACCACCTGGTAAAGGCACCAATCCTTTTTCAGGTGTCTTTATCTTGATGATCATCCTTTAATGCTTTTTATGATTTTTAATAAAAATGTAAAAGGAAAAGAAGTTGAGTTTGTATAGAAATAAGAGGTAATGAACTTTTAGATTCAATAAACATATCGAATTCATAACAAATTATATAAAGTTTTACGTGAACAAAAACTAACTCAGGTGGGATCTGGCAAACAAATTGGTACATAAAAACTATGAAATATACCGCTATAGTAATTTTTAAAGTAGTGTTATGATTTCTTTCCTAGTGTACTGGATATCATAATTTTTTTTATATGTATTGTCTTCTTCTTTCAGTAATAGTTAATTAATATTGGTAATTGCATCCGTCCATGACAAAAGTATCAAGATCCAATAAACTTTTTAGAGATCTACAAATTCTAAGAAATCCAATTGATCAAAGGATATAATAATCTGTAAGAATTTCTAGCCTGATGGTGGAGGCCACCACCCGTCCAAATCCAACAACCCAAATATGAAACAGAGGTAGCATTAGATAGTTTATTGGGCGAGTTTCAAACTCATATCAACCCTAGAAAAATACACCCCTTTAAAATTGCAATACCCAAAACTAGCAGAAAATTTTCGTGAAGTATGCTACTATACAACAGATAGTACTAGTTGCTAACACTTCCTTTCCTTGATTATATAATCAGTTTGTGTTTGATAAAAAAATGGTGAGTTGTTGCCGGTAAATAAAGCAATGACATGGAGGTTCAAAAACAACGGAAGCTGAAAGTTGTTGAAGAAATTTATCTACATAATCCTTCATTACTCCAAAGTACGATAATTCAATCTCTTGGTTTTTTTTAATTTCTAGCCAGTTTTGATAATACATTGTTGCATCGAGCCTCTTGGTGGAAACATCATCATTGATTTGTTTCATTTAAAAACATTTCCATTGATCTTAGTTTAGTTGTGGATGTTACTTCTTTTAAATTGGTGTTTATTTCCACGCAGTTCTTCAATAGGTTCTAGCGATGAGACTCTTCATAATGATCAAGTGTTATACCCATAACTCCTATGCTTCAACATGAGTTATGGGTATACCAGGTGTGTGGCAATCATTATAAAAAGTCTCATCTCCCGGACCCATATAAGGACTGCGTGGAAATAAAAACCAATTAAATAAAAGTAAGATACAAAATAATAAGATAATTGGAAAAGATTTTATTTTAAAAAATATTTTATAAGAAGAAACAAACCAACAATAACAACATACCCAATGTAACCCCCAAAGCGGGATATGGGGAGGGTAGGATGTATGCAGACCCTTCTCCTACTTTTGTGCCATAGAGAGTTTGTTATTTCTTTGACCCTCGACACAACAACCTATTATCAAAACAAGCCAGAAATTAAAAAAAATCCCCCAATATTGAAGTGACATACTTTGGTGGAATTCAAGATTCCGTGGATAAATTACTTCAAGAACCCTAACCTCCCGTTGTTTCTAAACCTACATGTCATTGCTTTCTTCAGCCGCTACCACTCTCCAATTTGAATCCAACACAAACTAATTAATTATCAAGGAAGAGATATTTTTGCAACTTGTACATTAATGTAATGACTACCAACTGCATAGTAGCAGGCTTCAGGATCAATATCCTCTATTATTGGGTTTGGCAAATTTAATGGGGGTATTTTTTTCTAGGGATGAAGTGATTTTGAAACTCTCCCAAAACAATTATCAAATGCTACCTCTGTTTCATATTATACAAACTTAATAAATACCATGATAATTGTTGAACAATTCAAGATTTTCTCGGATATATAAAAATGGACTATTTAACACTTTTAAAAATCATTCACATGTTTTAAAGATTATTATCAATGTAAATGCATCTATCATTTACAAACTATTTATTCTCCGTATTATGGAATTCCCTCCTTTTTATTAGAAATATTAAGGTGGAAGCCGACTTTTTAGTGCCAAAGAATTCTGAATTTTACAAATTATTTATTCTTAGTGTCCATCATTCAAAATTTTGCCAAAAAGGTCTTAATTAAATTACTTTCCATTTTGCAACTAAAACAACAATAACATACGAAGTGAAATCCCACAACCTTCCACTTTGCAATTACATTTCTACAAAAATGTATTTTTTAAAATTATTCAAGACTAGTGTTTTTGTGATGATGGTATAGATCATTTGGAGAGAAAGGAACAAGATCAGGTTCTAAAGAGGACGACTCTGTGCTGACAAGATCCTTAGAGAGATTGCAATGCATATTCATTTAAGAGGACAACACAAGGCTAGCTGGACACCTATTCTACAAACACTAAATAAATATCCTTAGAATAGTAGTTCCTTTGTCTGGGATTATATGCTTGTTTTCTTTTCTGTATGATTAGGAAGTAGATAGTTAGAATGAGAAGTAGTTAGTCCCTTAACTGTATTGCTATGTAATGATCGATTTTTGGTTATAAATGAAATTCCTTGTTCAAAAAAGAAAAATAAAAGAAAAACCAAAATATTTAATAGCAATTAAGAAGTCCCAAATTGCAAAAAAATATATATCCTGAATTTTGAATAGGGTAGAGTATGAACAAATCTCAATGCAACATGGGCCTAAATATTTCTCAGGCATATCCCATGACACGACCTTTAAAGATTAAACCCTTCATTTTATGGAGCTGATATTTCAAGCCATACTTCACATTCATTTAATTTTTTTCAATTTCACATTGTTGATTTCCATATGTTGAAATACCCCAAATTGATCTAATTCCAAGAACTCCAAGTTGGAGCAATCAAATAATACCTTTTGCATTACCCCCTTAATCAAATACATGTATCTATTAAAGAGGAACGAGACCACTCCAGTTCAAATTGGTGGAAGGGTTAAATTTGTGATACTCTAAATCGAAATTCTTCAAGTATGTATTCTTATATGCAATTTCAGGAAACTCATATATATCCCTAAATAAAATGTCCAGATTAAATATTTCAATATTAGCAGGTTTCCTTGTAAAATATATCAATGAATCAAAATCTTTAAGAAATTTCTCCTGGAAAATATAAAAAACCAAACTAAAATTTTGAACTTTTCTGGAAAGAAATCCAATAATGAAGCTCTTTTGAGTGGAAGTCACGAAATCTAGAAACTCAATTTTTTTTTGCTCACTAGAATGGGCTAAATAAGAGGATTCAAAATTGAGTGATACCTCAACGTACTTGGAAAACAACCTCCATCGCCTTGATATTACACTACTTCTCGCAACTTGTTTTGCTTCTAGCAACATAGAAAGAATGTGGATTAAGATTGTCTCCGGCTAATGACTAGGTCGGTATTCTTTCATCATGATTCTTCTGTGCAATTCTATGAAGTAAAACCTTCAATTGAATTTTTATATGGTTGGCAGCTCCTTTGAGTTTATGATGATATAACCTAGGTTTGTTCAGTTTAGACCAGTTGGAAAAGTGAGAAATTAATCTACCTAATGCAAGGTTTTCAACAAAATGTTATATGTCTATTTTACCCTTAGAAAAAGATTAAACACTAAATATAATTGTCATTTTCTTATTTTTCTCATACGTAGAAATATGAAATAAACTAAATCTTTGTATACTAAATACTTTCTTATTTGAGATATGGAAGAAATTTTACCATTATAGAGTATCGATTACATTATTTAAATCATTTTTACTAGGCAACATATGCTGTAAAATATAACTATACTACCTTAAATGTTAATTTTTCTAATAATGAGAACCTTTAATTCAAAAATATAATCTATTTATTAAATTTTATCATTATTAGATAATACTAAAGTTTTTCCTATACATATAATTCATACATATATACTTTGTCTTTAAATAAGACTCTAATTAGAACTTTGACTGAACCACATAGTTTTGTTGACAACAAAAGGTCCAATGATATCTAAGTAGACCCCTAATAGATCCACTAAAAGAATACAATATTAGGAATACAATTTAAATGTCATGACAAGGAAGTGTACTAGAATCAAGATAGATCAGAAGCACATACTTGATGCTATTCCATAATGTGCATCTAATTAATCAAAGACGGAAAAAATGATATTTGATTGAATGGAAGATTCCAATGTCCATGTGTGAGAAACTAATTTTATCCTAGATAAAGAAGAGTAATCAAATGTTCATGTGGGTGACTTTTTCAGAATTATGTGGAGTGTTTAATTCGTAATCTGTTTTCTTTAGCAAATCAGCGTGTTCTATCATTATCATTTTATTTTTCCAACTTAATTATGAAACAAATTGAGTGATAATCGAGTTTCATTGTAATGACTCAAAACTCGATCATGAGTGTGGCTACCATACACCCCAGTAGGAAAGATAAGCCCAAGATAACATACGATAAATAAAACTAGAAATAACTAAAGTAGAAGAAATAATTAGATAAGAAATGGGCCTTGGCGTTGACATATACAAACCAGTATAAAAAAATGCGCTCAAAAGAGACTGATAATGATGAATATACACAAGCACTATACCGTAGACCAGATTTTACCGGTACAAGAGCATGTAAAATACGAGGATAAGACTATACAACATATAATTTTCTAACGAAAGACAAAATGTAGACAACAAATCCAAAAAGAAAAGAAGCAAGCTTCTAGCTAGATGGAATAGCTCACAACAAAGAAGAACAATTGGGCCTCAAATGAGAAAAGATCAAGAAGGATGACTTGTACTGGGCATTGCATCAGAAAAATATGAAGAAGTGTAGTATGAGTACAAAAATATGAGGTACTAAGTAGGCATCATGGCCGACCAAGATCAGTAGACACTATTTAATATAAGAAACATGATAGTAATAACAATAAAATCCATAACTATATTAAAAACTGAACTCACAAAAAAAATATAGTGAACATAATAATTGTAAGAAAAATCACGCTTGATCTATGCTTATCATAGAATGCCATGGATTATGTGACGGTGCAACACATGTGTGGCTAATGCAGAAAATTAAAAAGTCTCAAAATCTCCTTTATGGATGCCTGTAGGGTTCTCAAGTCATTCCATTGACCTTGTTGGAGCTTAACTACAGATGGAAAAGTAAGACACAAAATGATCATCTGGGCAATTTGGAATGATTCCTCAGACTCATAATAGAAAAAAACCTCAAAGGATCCCCTAGCAATCCAAAATGTGTCATGGAATCATAAAAAATATAAACAATGTAAGGGTCTTGGTAGAGTTAGCGCAAACCATATTTAAAAGTATCATATCTTTCAAAATCATAGAAAACCTAGTAAATTTAAGGGAAAATCTCCTTAAAACCTCAAGATCTTATGAAATTGCTATATCTTTCATAAAACCATGTTTCAAAAATAAAATTTGTGATACTCCCCCCTCAGAGCTTAAATCTAGTAAAAATTGAGATATATTAGTCTTACAGAAATAAACTCAATATTTCTTGCCTCTAACTCATGTTATGTGATGAGTGGTAAATTTACACTCAATTAAGATCCATTAAGCTCAATAATTAGTATCCTCAATGCCTAATTATGTCCTATTCTAATGATGTTTTTATTATTTACAGCTATATTATGAAGGCTAAAGAACAAAACAATGATGAATATTTAAATCAATTACCAAAAATATATAAAGAAGTGTAAACTCCACATTGTTGATCACCTAGAAAGAAGGGAGGATCCCCCAATGGGTATGACCTTGCCCAAATAGACAATGCATAACACTTGAATTAATTGGGAAACGTCAGCGAATAAAAAGGAAAATTCGAACACACCAAATAAAAAAGGAAAATATGATGATAATCACTGAAAGGAACAACACATGAAAGAAAATTTAAGGCGAACGAAGGTGGTACTCGTTGATAGGCCAAATGTGAAAGGAAGACTCGAACGAGCTCGCAAACTGAGGTCCAAACACCTGAATAAGAAGAAAGGCGATCTGGAGAGCAGTTGCCAATTCACCTTACATGATAGGTGAGCACGAGTAACCTCTCCCAATGGATGACGCATTGAGTTTTGGGCAAAATTTTTAGGGAAATTATAAATAGTCCAAAGAAGAGAGAAACTAAGAATTCAGAAATTCTTAGTCCTAAAAAATAATATAGAATTCTAAATCTATTCTTAGAGAGAGAAACAATATACTTTGTGAAGAACACTTTAGTTTTGGGGGGTTTCCCAACTTTGATCCTAAAATTGATATCTTGAAATTGAATTCATAATGGGTTTGCTTGTAATTGCTTAATTCAATGTTACACATGATTGCAGTCATAAAATATATAATTTCTTTATTCATTTTGATGGGTGGCTATGTCATGCCCCGAAGGTACCCCCAGGATGCGGACATGTGACCTAGGATCATGAGTGATCCCAAGCTAACCCTGCTGGCATGTCATAAGCATACTAAAGATAAACTGAATTAATAAATAATGTGCGGAAGCTAATCATGAGAAAATCTGAAATGGTGGGGAATACCCATACTAAATCAGAATATAAAAATATTTAAACTTTAACAAGAACTAAAAAATCAAATGCAAATACAAAAGATGATTCTAACTATGTCTGAAATAAAGCCTCTACTGACTAGAAATGTTGGGACATGCCCCAACTAAATCTAGCAAATACAGAAATCTAAAGACTAAAACCAAATGAAGATAATCATTTCCATCGCCCTCGAAGAATGAGGACTCACCACTGATGGTGCTGAACGGAAGATTGAGAACCGATCTATGCAAGATCTGGAAGCTGAGAACCTGAACCTACTTCACGAGAAGATGTAGAGTAGAGTATGCGTCAGTAGTTTAAAGGTACTAAGCATGCATGATAGAGTAAGGTTGAACAATAAACATAATTGAACCAATGCATATATTTGAGCAATGATAATAGATAAACATGATACCAAACTGAGAATACTGACATGAAATAATTGAATGCAATGACCAAGTTATAACATGCTGAGACTGAATATTGAACTATGACTGATAACATGGTCAACGACGTAGAATTTGACTGTAAATGAGCTAATAATAACCGACATAAAATCACATGAGCTAAATCTGCAGTCTGATGAATACGCCCCATCGAGAATACCTAATATGCCCTGCCCGAGGTATAGAGGCATGAATGGCGTGATCACTAAAATGATGCCCATAGAGGGGACTTACAACCTACGGGGAACATAGTCCTGGGACGTGAGAGTGACTCATCCTAGTCCACCTCGGTATTAGGTTACTTCCAATTTATTATGTAATTAACAATTTATGACTGAAATTCTCTAATACTGGATAGCTCAAAATACAGACATGCTAACTGAAAATGTGACGTTAATGTACATGTAATGAAACATTAAAATCTGAGGCATGTATATCTGAAATAACTGACCTAGCATGTGTAATTCATAAACTGAAAGAACTATATAGCTAGGGTTCTAAGTTGATGAAAGAATCTACACAAAAAAAATACTAAAAACATGGTAATCTGATTAAGAACATTACAATAACTAATACATAATGATCTGCCGAAATTCTAGAAACCCTAGGTCTAGATAATATCAAGGGAATAAAGAATATTACTGAATTCTAGGGACCTAATGGGTGAAAGGAACCCACTAGTTAAATCCCACATACCTGGTGATTAATTCCACGGAGAAATCCTTTAATTTCGGGGTTGGAACTAATGAAAACTTGATGCATTTTGGAGCTAGGGCTGGTCGACTTCTCCTCTGATTTTTGCTCTAATATTCGCTTGACCTAGGTGAATAATTGATTAGGTTAGGTTCTCATTATTTTACTAGGCTAAAACTGAACAAAACCTCGTAGTTTAGTGGTTAACCGATGTAGTTTAGGTGTCTAACACATAGGGGAAAATACCAAACGACCCCTAACTTAAGGATCTAATGGGTTGACCACAATCCCTATGACAGGCCGTCAAAAGAACAAAAGATCGTGAAGCCAATTGTGGTCCTTGGTCCAGTAGGTACTGGTTCTTGGCCTCCCTACTATGGTCCACTTCATTTACCGTGTAAAGGATCATGGACCGTGAAGGTTCTCGTGGTCCTTCACCAATGTTAGGGGCTGCACTGGCTCAACTTAACAGAAGCCACTTCAGCTCGTCGTCGAGACTACAGCCCGTGAAGTGCCCCGTGGTTTGACGTGTGAACCTGGTAGATTCTACCTCACTTCCACGAGCACCGATACGGATCGTGTGGTGGTCCTTGACCTGTGAAGGGTCTCGTGGTCCACCACTTCTGGGAATGGGCTAAGTCCACGGGCAGGTCAACGGATTGTGGACCCTATAACGGTTCGTGAATCCTACCGTGGTTCACATTGTGGTGATGTTTCTGCTATATTTTTCTATGTCTGGGTTTTGAGGTGTTACAATATCTCTCCCTTAGGAACATTCGTCCTCGAATGAAGTCTAAACTACCTTGATAGGGAGGTAAAGAAGTGCAAACCCTGCCACTAATTACTAGAACTGATTTTTGATTGAATTAAGTTCCAAGAACATGCAAATAAGCCAAAAATGCAAGTACAAACCGAAGGAACAAGATACTGAGACTGAAACTACACATGAATGACTGAAAAAATTGAAGAGAAACTATTACCTCAAGTTGGAATCGAATCAGAAGGAAAATGATGAGGATACATGGCTTTCATGGCTGCTTCTGCTTCCCAAGTACCTCTATCTATGGCCTGACTACTCTACAAAACCTTAACTGAAGTGACTTCTTTGTTTCTCAACCATCCAACCTAACGATCAAGAATCCCAACGGGTACCTCTTCATCAGTGAGACTATCCTTTATAGCAAGACTTTCTAAAGGTACAATATATATTGGGTCACCTGATGTTTGCGTAATCAAGATACAACATTCGATCCAAGTATCTACGATCGTACAATAGTTTAGTAACCCAATCAAGGGTTGGGATCGTTCCCAATAGAGTGGTTTTTAGAATTAATAGAAAAAGAAAATTTATTTCTAACTAGTCGTAGCTAAATATATTAATGATTAAAAATATTGTAAATTAAAGGGGAACACAAGAGTGTCAATTAACAATGGGGGGTTTTGTCACTAGTAAGTAAAAACAACAAAATAAACAAGGATTTCTAAGTAATGAGATGGAATCCTTGGGATGTGATAGGAATACGGGTTAAGCTAGATTATTGGGTACATGCTTTCAATAGAAGATTCATAGAATAATTGTGACTAGGCTAGACATTAACGGGGCTACACTCTTTCTCGAGCAACTTACCCCGTTTCAAATGCGTTCCTCTCAAGCACCCACTTGCCGCATGAAGACCAACCTACACCTTAACCCACTCACTCTCTCGAGCTGAGTGTGTGGACATGGGATTAGGGTTCACTCTCTCAAGCTGAACCTCATGTCAACCGACTAACACTAGCCATCAATCTAGTGGTCTTCGTTTTACGACCTCTCTCTCGTAAATCGAAGACACATAAATAAACTTGTATTTGCAACTAAAATTTCATTAAATTTATCCACAACCACTAAACGAAATCACATTGAAACTACGAATAGACTAGCAACAAGAAAGACCCAGCAATTTATCTTAACCCATATTCGCTAAATCACAACCCAAGAATTGGGGGTTTCAGCCACACATGTATAAGAGATAGAAATTTATACCAAATTTAGCTTGCATTCAACTAGGTATGAAGATTTAAGTCTTGATACATGCCAAAATTGAAGAATCCAAGAGACCCAAATCCAAATCTTGAAGATGAAACCCTTTGGAACTTCAAGTTTAACCGTTCAAAAAGGGTGTCTCGAACAGTGCTACAAAAGACTCAATCATGAATGCACACAACAAGACTCAATTTACCTATGCAAGGATCAATTGTGCACTCAAAGATTCAAGTAGTGACTCACCAATATCAAAGAATCTCATGCTCACAATAATTGCCTCAAAATGCAAGTTCAAGCTCAACTAAATTGTTCGACTACCCTCACAGAAACAATGATTCCAAATTCGCACATAATGGTTTACTCATTTAAAGTTTCAGAATCAATTTAAACGCTCACTATCACAAAGACGAAAACAATGCATTGTTTCACGCATAAGTTCGCCCGTATTTTCCAATCGACAGTTGTTTCAGCTTATTTAAGATAAAAAAGGTCTTTTTAAGGCTTGTAATGGGGCTGAGTGCAAAGGTATAGTCATTTAGCTTAGTGGATCCTCATGAGTTGTGGTATTCACAACACTCCCCTTCCTTTTCCTTCATTATTTATGCTAGTGCTCTTAAGTCATCCCATTATTCACATCCCATGGATTGTTTGGAATCACCATTTCTTTGGTACTTTAGTCCACAATTTTCTTTTCTTTTTCTTCTTTTTTTTTATATGGAGGGGTTCCCTTTTTCTCAACACTATAGGCTAAGGGAGACTTTTCTTGCACTTCTTGACTTTCCCTTTTCTTTTCACCATACCTCCAACTTAGACTTTTGGACTAAGTTGGCTATTCAATTAACCACAACTCAAGAGGATTATAGGTAGTGGATAAAGAAAGGTTTAATTTTCATCAAGTTTCTTCCAAAGAAAGGTCAGGCTCAAGGGGTGTTCAATAGAGGTTCACACATACTCACAAGGTTGGCCACAAAGGGGTATATGTCAAATTGGTTAACACTCTTTAAATTGCCTAAGATCACATCAAGAGATAGCCTTACTTAGTCGATCGGACCAACGGGGAAAATTCTAGGATCTGTCATGCATGTTTCAAAGAAAGCTCATCACACTAGGCATCGACTCTATAGTCAAACAAGACTCCACACTTTCGCTAGTGTACAACGGTCATTACAAGAGACTCGATTTGATACTAGGCTAGTCAAAATAAGATGTAAAGAGTTCACATATTGTGTATGCAACTTCATTTGGACTTATCGTAGCCACGCATTCATGTTCGTTTGATTGAGAGCACTATTCAAGTCATCGGTATTGATCAGGACCGAGAATTAAATTTTGCAAAAGAACATCCACATTCATCCCACAAAAGGTGGCCAAAATTTTTGGATGGGTTAAAATCATTTTGCAATATAAAAAAAAAAAGGAACCATAAGCTCAAACATCCACAAAAACAGTATATAACATCAATTAAATAGAACAACACAAATACAATTAAAAAACATGAGTAGCACACAAATGTGGGCCTCATCCAATCAAAATTAAAAGCATTTGTCCTCAGATGCACATGACAAAGTATCCAAAATGACCATTAAAGAAAGACAGAGAGGGAGGTAAAGAAGGGATCCGGTCTAAGCAGTCGCTCCATCTGTCTGGGCATCAGTTCCCGTAGTGTTGTCTTTCTGCTTCTGGTTCTCTTTTTTTTTTTTGCTCTACTTTAGCTTCTGCAGCGATATTAGCCTCGATCATATTGTCCAACTCGTGAGCTGCCACAAAGGCGTGTATCGCATTGCTGAACCCTCAAGCCCATGAAGGGACATTAGGGTTGATGGGCATCCTCCTCGTCGAATTGGCTTTCTTGTTCTTGATCCTAGCAGTTCTTCTGAACTTTTGTGCTCTTATGTGTCTGGGTGGCATGTTTCTTCCTACAACTTTTGTTCCGGCCATGTTTGCAAAGTCTTGAGATAGTGTTAGAACATATTTGACAACAAAACCAAAGACATTCAGCTGCAGACAGACTTAATAGTCCATTCGGTGTGCCGCCGAATACCTTCGGTGAGCCACGGATAATTCGCCGAAGGTCACATTGCAGAAGGAGTTAGGGGTGCAAACAAAGGGCGAACAACTTTTGGTGAGTCGCCTAGTGCTTTTGGCGACCTCATGCGTCTCGCCGAAAGTTACAGATGCCAGAACAAATAAAGCCTGATAATAAAGGCGAGATAGGGTACTAAGGAGAACCACAGAGTAGTTCGGCGAGCTTGTCACACCTCGCCGAAAGTCCCATCCGGCCTACTTTTGACCCAAAATCTCGAAATCAGCCCCACAACCCTCGAAAACGCAATTTAAGCACAAACAACACAAATTCGACCAGGACCCAGAACATACGAACTCCACTCATCACAAATAAACCCCACTCTATGTATTGGAGAACAAGGTTTCAATATATTAGGAAGTGCAAACGAGGTTACAGGAGAAAAATCGACACATAAACAATTAAACCCAATTAGGGAGGTTCAACAGATTTCAACAAGATCACAATATTTGCAAATGAGCACAATTTTGACAGGATAATCACGGGGTTAAGGAAGCTAAACTTCGGTGCTGATTAAATGTATACTGAGATGCTAGGAGGAACTGTAATCCAACTCCAAGCACTAATCAATCAACCAAAATACTCCGAGAATGCAAGTAATACTGAAAATACTAAATGGGTGCAAGTTTGTGAAGGTCTAAAGTGAGGTTTCAGTGTAGAGTTTGAAAGTTTAAACCTTTGGCCTTTTAAGAAACCGTCTAGTTCTCGCCCATTCGGCAAAATTAGTCGTGGTCGCAGATCCATTCTGCGACTTGCTGAGTGGATACATACCTCACTGAGTTTTACTAGAACTCTAGTTAAATTGGGGGTCCAAACGGTGAACTAGATCGCAATCACCAACCAGGTCGGCGATTCGCCAATAATTTCCTGGGCACGCCGAGTTTGACAGACTCCACTTTGGAGTTGTCTTTAGTCCAATGGCGGTCTAAGTCGGGGTCGCCGACTTCTTCGGCAATGAGCCGTCTAGACCTTTGGCTCGCCAATTTACACTTTTTACTCACTTCCCATACTTCCACCTACACAAACAACACAACATTATTTCTTAAAGCAAAAATAAAGTGCTAAAACCTTGGCTTGCCTCCCAAACAGCGCCTTATTTGATGTCGTGGCACGACACAACTCCTCACTCAAGTTCCATTAGTGAGGTTTGCCTCATTTTCATGAGGGTGCCCCTCCTTTGGCTCTGGGTAGAGAGAAGATAGCACTTTTTCCATTTGGTACCCATAGTTACCATTCATATTCATCTTTCCTATTTCAATACACAAACAAACAACAAAATACTAAAAATTAAGTTAGTAAAACTACAACTATTAGAAATAGAAATTCTACTTAACTAAGAATTCCCAAATAACACCACTCCCCGATAGCGGCGCCATTTCGATGTTTGCATAATCAAGACACAACTTCCAATGCAAGTTTCTATGATCGTACGATAGTTTAGTAACCCAACCAAGGGTTGGGATTGTTCCGAAGATAGTGGTTTTGAGAATTAATAGAAAAATAACATTTAGTTCAAACTAGTCGTAGCTAAAGACATTGTAAATTAAAGGGGGACACAACAGTGTCAATTAACAATGGGGGGTTTTGTCACCAGTAAGTAAAAACAGCAAAATAAATAAGGATTTCTAACTAATGAGAGGTGATCCTTGGGATGTGACGGGAATACGGGTTAAGCTAGATTATTGGGTACATGCTTTCGATAGAAGATTCATAGAATAATTGTGACTAGGCTAAACTTTAAGGGGGATAAGCTCTCTCTCGAACAACTTACCCCATTTCTAATGCGTTCCTCTCGGACACCCACTTGTTGCATGAAGACCAGCCTACGCCTTAATGCACTCACTCTCTCAAGCTGAGTGTGTGGACATGCGACAAGGGTTCACTCTCTCAAGCTAAACCTCATGTCGACCCACTCACACTAGCCAACAATCTAGTGCTCTTAATTTTACGACCTGTCTCTCGAGCAAGCCGAAAACACATAAATAAACATATATTTGCCACTACAAATTCATTAAATTCATCCACAACCACTAAATGAATTCACATTTAAACTACGAATATACTAGCAACAAGCAAGACCCAACAATTATCTTAACCCATATTTGTTAAATCACACCCCAAGAATTGGGGCTTTTATCCACACATATATAAGAGATAGAAATTTACACCAAATTGAGCTTGCATTCAACTGGGTATGAAGATTTAAGGCTTGATACAGGCCAAAATTGAAGAATCCAAGAGACCCAAATCCAAATCTTGAAGATGAAACCCTTTGGAACTTTAAGTCTTCAAAACACTCTCAAACTTAGAGAAAAAAAAATCAAAAAGTACTATGCTATATGAAAATTATAATAATTGTTTGACTATTAAAACTACAACTATAACTAGTATTTATTGTTTTCACAGATTTGTGGTGCGGCGGACCATTCGACGACGTTAGTCGGAATCGCCGATCAACTCGATGATTCGCCTTTTAGTGTAGTTCATCATCGTCTTGCACCATCCATAAGCATCGTCGTGCTATGGGCCATTGACTGAAATGGTACTGCTTCGCGGAACTTCTCGATGATGCGCCAACTGCTCCTTTTTTCTGCCAACTTGATCCTTTCCATCAGCGCTCAGCACAGTGGAACAAAAGACGAAGTTAGACCTTTCAGCGACTCGCCAAGTGGACTCGGTGATCCTCAAGCCTTCATTTCTTCGTTCTTTTCAGCCCTTTTATTCCTTTTTGCGATGTAGTGTCCATGCTTTCTTTCAAACTTCAAATACCTGAAACTTAAGGGTTTTCATCAGATATTGAGATAAAATAAGCATTCGAGGACACAATTTCTATTAAAATATAGCCCTAAATGAGTCCAATTTGTGGACTCATCATCACCCACACACTTTTTCAACAACGAAATGTGAAAAACCGGATGCACTGCTGCTAGTTCTACTGGCAACTCTAACTCATAAACCATTTTACCAATTCTTTTCAAGATCTTGTAAGGGCCTACATATCTAGGACTGATCTTTTCTTTCTTGCCAAATATCATCACCCTCTTTATAGGTGACACTTTCATAAAAACCCAATCATCAACTCGGAACTCTAAGCCCCTTCTCGTTACATTTGCATAGGACTTCTGGCAACTCTGGATTAAGTTAAGTCTATCTCTAGTGAGTTGCACTTCATCAGCCAAAAAACGTGCAGACTTAGTGACTCTATCAACTATCACCCAAATGGATTAATGTTGTTTGCGAGTACGAGGTAAACCTATGATGAAGTCCATGTTGATCACTTCCCACTTCCAAGTAGGAATGTTGATCTCTTGAGTCATACCTCCTGGTTTATGATGTTCTACCCTCACTTGCTGACAATTAGGGCACTAAGCCACAAAATCCGCCATATCCTTTTTCATATAATTCCACCAAAAAACTTCCCGCAGATCACTGTAAATCTTGGAACTGCCTGGATGAATAGAATATCTGGAGTGATGGGATTCTGCAAGAATCTCATGTCTCAACTCACCCACCTTAGGAAGACATTATCGACCCTGATATCGAAGGACACCATCTCCCCCTTGGGAGAAAACCTCAACTCTTTGCTGATAGACTGCCTTTAGTTTATTCAATATCAGATCACTGTCTTCCTTTTCCTTAACCTCCACTACCAATGAAGATTTTGCCCCCATTCTGAACTGCTACACCACCATCTGATAAACTCATAAGGCGAACTCCCAAGCGAGCAAGCTTGTGAACAACCTTTGCTAGCTCTTTTCTTTTTTCCTCAATATGTACTACACTACCCATAAATAGTCTGCTAAGAGCATCTGCTACTACATTGGCCTTACCAGGATAGTAATGCACGCTCATATCATAATCTTTGAGGAACTAAAGCCATCTCCTCTGGCAAAGATTTAATTCTTTCTGGGTGAACACACACTAAAGGCTTTTATTTTCTGTGAACACACCTACATGAACACCATACGAGTAATGTCTCCAAATATTAAGTGCAAACACCACTGCTACAAGCTCGGGGTCATGAGTTGGATAGTTCTTCTCATGCACCTTAAGTTTTCTAGAAGCATAAGTTGTAACCTTACCTCGCTGCATCAACATACAACCTAGGCTAAATCTGGGTGCATCACAATAGATCATATAACCATCTGAACCCTCATGTAGAGTCAAGACTTGAGTTGTAGTCAACCTAGTTTTTAGTTCTGCAAAGCTTTTCTCACAATCATCTGGCCACTGAAACATGGTCTTTTTCTAAGTCAAGTTAGTCAATGGAGAGGCTATGGATGAAAATCCTTTTACGAACCTTCTCTAATAACCAGCCAAACCCAATAAGCTTTTGATATATGTAGGAGAGGTAGGTCTAGGCCATTGTTTCACTGCTTCTATTTTTCGAGAATCCACTCGAATCCCTTCACTAGACTCAATATGCCCAAGGAAAGTAATAAATTGCAACCAAAACTGACTTTTGCTAAACATAGCGAATAACTGGCGATCTTTGAGAGTGGATGTCAATCGTCAAATGATTCGCATGTTCTTCCTCATTCCTAGAGTAAATGAGGATATCATCCGTAAAGACGATAACGAACAAGACCAAATACTGCTTGAACACTCTGTTCATCAAATCCATGAAAGTTGCAGGAGCATTGGTTAGTCCAAATTGTATAACTACAAATTCATAATGACCATACCGAGTTCTGAAGGTTGTTTTTGGGCTGTCAATATCTCTGACTCTAAGTTGATGATAACTTGATCTGAGTTCTATCTTTGAGAAATGACTAGCACCCTGAAGTTGGTCAAACAGGTCATCAATCCTAGGGATAGGGTACTTATTCTTGATTGTGACTTTGTTCAACTGTCTATTGTCAACGCACATTCTGAGAGAACCATTTTCCTTCTTCACGAACAACAGTGGTGCACCCCATGAGAGAATACTAGGTCTGATGAAACCTAATCTAGAAGGTCTTTCAACTGCTCTTTCAATTCCTTAAGCTCATTTGGAGCCATTCTGTAAGGAGTAATGAAAATAGGTTGGGTATCTGGAAGGATATCAATTCCAAAGTCAATTTCCCTTTGGGGAGGAAATCGGGGATCTTTTGGAAGAACTTCTAGGAACTCATTAACTACTGGAACTGGCTCAAGAGTTGGGGTTTCGACGCTTGAATCCTTAACCCGAACTAGATAATAGAGATACCCCTTACAGATCATCTTTCTGGCCTTAAGGTAAGAAATGGATCGACCCATAGGTGCTAAGCTACTACCCTTCCATTCTAAGATTGGTTCGTCTGAAAATAAGAGACGAACAATCCTAGTTCTACCATTGACTGAGGCATAACAAGAATGTAACTAATCCATGCCTAGAATGATATCGCAATCTACCTTTCCTAACTCTACAAGATCTGATGAGGTGACTTTCTGGGAGATTGTGAGTGGGAAATTTATGTATACCTCTCTAGCTATAACTGGGTCACCGACTAGAGTAGAAACTAAGAACGGTTCTGAGAGTGTTTCTGGACTAACATTGAAGCTGACTTCTATATAGAGAGTTATAAAGGAAAGAGTAGCCCCTGGGTCTAACAAAGCATAAACATCTAAGTCAAAGACTCGTAACATACTAGTGACTACATCATTAGAATCATCATGATCATGGCGAGCCTGGAGAGCATTCAACCTGTTTTGGCACTGTCCGCCACCTGTACCATATGAGTTACCCTGCTGCATCGGGTGACCTGCTGGTGCTACTGAAGTTATAGACTAAGCTCTATCGTTATTACCTCCTTGACCCTATTTAGTAGAAGAACAATCTATCAACCTGTAACCAGACTGACCACACCCAAAGCATCCTTTCGTTGCTACAAGACACTCACTCGGATGGTTCTTACAACACTTTGGAAATGTTGGGTATGTTCTGGTGCATGAGATACTACCTTGAGACTTAGAGCCTGATGCCCGACCTTTCTGATCATTTCGAAACTTGGAGGATGGAAAACTAGATGATGAAGGTGCTGGAGCTGATGACTTCTACTGAAACTGTGAGCGATTTCCACCACCCGATTTCTGCTAACAATACTAATAGTTTCCTGTTCTAGCCTTATTATTATCCTTAGCATGTTTCCTAAGATTATCTCCCTCAACCTGCTGAGCATGAGTCATGAGCCTAGAGATGTTTATATTTTCCAACATCATAGAATTCCTACACTCTATTTTCACTATGTCGGACACCTCATACAGAAACTTGTTCATTTGAGCCCGTGAATTGACACCCATGTGAGAAGCATACCTGGAGAGTTAGGTGAACTTGAGTAGATACCCTTGGACTGCCATACTACCCTGCCTCAAATTCATCAACTCTTGCGCTTTTGCCTCCATAAACTCTCTTGGGAAGAACCTTTCTAGAAAAGTCTCACTAAAGCATTCCCAAGTGATAGGAGTTGCATCCGTACCCCTATTCTCTTTCCTCTGAGTATACCAGATGTGAGCTACATCCTTAAGCTGATAGGATGCCAACTCTACCCTATCATAATATGTCACTTGAATTACTCCAAAGATCTTCTTGACCTCATCTATGAAATTTTGGGGATCCTCACCAATCAGCGATCCTAAGAACTCAGGCGAATTCATCCAAAAAAATCACGAACCCTAGCTGCCACTGATCCACCACTAGCATTTGCAGGAACTTGAACATGTTGATTGTTCTGGTTAGTTACACTCTGAGCTAAAAGTTGAATAGTGTTATGAAACTCAACATTTGAAACTTCCTGATCTAGGACTGGAGGAGCTGCATTAGCATTTCGTGCATTCTCTTTCCTTCCATAAGCTCTACAAAGAGGCATGATCTGAAAGCGCATAACGATGGATTAGAAAGAGATCAAACCTTACGCACAATTAGATTATCAAGAAAGTGATTTTTCCCTAAAACACCTCATAGGCTCCCTTTCATTTGATGTGGTGCACTTCACACCCATGGAAATAACTATACTTAGTGCTAATTTTTAGACATGATAGGGCACTTCAACCTAATGCTCTGATACCAAGTGTGTCACACCACAAAGTTACCCCTAAGACGCGGACACGGGACCTAGGATCACGAGTGACCCAAGCTAACCCTACTGGCATATTATAAGCATACTAAAGATAAACTAAATCAATAAATATTGTGTGGAAGCTAATCATGAGATAATCTGAAATCATGGGGAATACCCATACTAAAGCTGAATATATAAATATTGACAGTTTAACAACAACTGAAAAAGCAAACTCAAATACTAAAGCTCATTCTAACTATGTCTGAAATAAAGACTCTACTCACTAGAATATGCTTGATGAGTTTCGCCTGAAAGCTTCTAAAAATTCAGCCTTGTACAAAGTGAAGATGAAGCGCTATCATGATCAAAGAATTGAAAAGCGAGAATTTATGGTTGGTGATCTTGTGCTTCTATTCAACTCTAAGTTGCGTTTGTTTCCAGGCAAACTCAAGTCCAAATGGACTGGGCCATATTTGCTCACTATAGTGATCCCCCATGGAGCGGTTGAGCTTGAGATTAGTGAAGGAACAAGGTTCATGGTAAATGGGCAAAGGATCAAGATCTATCTGGGAATTGCTGAAAGTGTGCAAGAAGTGATTGAGGCCTACAATCTTGATGAAGTCTGAGTAATAAAGAAATTTGCATCGTGCAGCGATGTTAAATCAAGTGTTGCTTGGGAGGCAACCTAAGATGTACAATCTAGCTAACGATAGATTTTTGTTTCCCATTTAGTAGTTTTCTTTGTTTAATTGCATCTCTGTATCAATTTAGATTTGGTGTTTTGGTTTTTTTTTAGTATTGGCTAGAATAGCATAGGGTCCCCGTGTCTAAAAAGTGTCCAGAAAATGTGAAAATAATAGGATAATGGTTGCTACATGTATAGGTACGCTATGAAAAATCTGCAGAAAATGGTCTGGTGCAAAGGTCTACGGTTTGAAAAATCTGCAGGTCAGCTCGTAAACTTTTCCAAGTGTAAGAGTGATGTACGGTCTCAACCTACAGATCGTAGATTGACCCACGGACCGTAAACGGGGTCACGTGGGTCCAAAACCCTAAATCTGTTTCAAATCATTTCCACTTCCCTCCATTCACTCTCCAACTGTTTCAAACACCCTCAACTCCCCTAAATCATGCCATAACTCCTCTTTAAAATCATCCCTTCCATTCCCCCCATCATTCCCACAATTCCTTTCTATTCTGAATACAACTCATTCCATATTCCACAAAAACGGTCTGGTGTTGGGTTAGTAAAGAAGAGGTGATTCTTTGGTCTTGCAAAACTTAGTGTCGTCACGAAATCACCCCAATCCACATTTCTTGTAAGGTAATAGACTTTCCCTTTCACTTTGAATTTCGGTTCATAGATAGAATATAGAAAGTCGGGAGTCGGGTCTTGACCTTGGGCAATTGCTAGATGAAATTGCATAAAAAAAATTGGAAGTTACAATACCCTTGGAACGATAGATACTTATTGTGTTGCCTTGTTGTATGTTATTATAAGTCTACATGTAAGTTTCGACTTAGGGTTCAAAAGTTTGTCTTAAATAATTGTTAAAATGATTAATCAGAATACTGACAATGACAAACTAGCATGATTCATTGTTGAAATGCATGATTAGACTAGGATATTGTTGAAAATGGTCTAAGATGTTGACTTGAAAATTAAGAATGGCTAAAACCTGGCACAGATCCCATCCACGATACCCCGTCTACGAACCGTAGATTGGGTTCGTGGGTGGATGCTCTTGAAAATTTCACCAAGTGTGTAACCACAGATGTGGACTACGGTCCGTAGATCATCTACGGACCGTCCTGTACATCCGTGGTTTTATCTGTGACAAATATTGTTGGTCCTCTGATCCACGAAAGGGTTCCACGGACCGTAGATCAGTCTACGGACCGTAGGTCCCCTCCGTGGATGACCACTGTAGCCTCTGTCTGAAATTTTCTTGGGACTTTGTTACTGTTCGTTTATAGTTCTAAAGTTTTTTTTAGTTGTTTGTATTTAGTTTTGGCACTAATAATGCTTCCACAGGTACGATGGCACCCAAGGAGCTAGTAACCTACTAAAAAATAGGGCAAGTCAAAATCTGTTGCTCCTAGCTTCAGGTTAATCGATGAGGACACAGACACGGAAAGAGATCCAGCATACGTTCCTCCTAACACAAGGACTTCTCCCACTGCACCCCAAGCAACCTGAGGCACCCCCCGAAAGGTGATTCCCGACGTAGTCACTGTCTCCTTGTTTGATGAGGAGCACACACTGATCAGGCCACCAACTGGGGCTTCTTCCAATTCAGCTACTGGGTCTGCCTCTGGCTCCAACTCTACCCATGCTTTGGGCTCTGAGTCAATCCATGCTTCAGGGTCCGAGTCTGCCCATGCTTCGGGGTCAAATGCCAAGTCAGCCGCAGGGTCCAGCCAGAATGAACAAGTAGCCTCATCTGATAAGGTCACTAGCTCAGAGCCAGTAGCCATACCAAGGAATGAGAACCCTACTCTAGTGGCCGGTGACCCAAACAGATGGTGTGTTGAGGGCCAATCGCAAATCTATCGGGATGCCAAGATTATTAATGATAAAGAGAAGATGGCCCGAATTGTTACAGAGAAGCGTAGAGTCCTCACAGGGAGCTTGCACACTGTCCCCGACATTCGCCTGCTTTTCAATCTTCACAAGTGTGACTGGATGGCTCGAGACCCAGGGACTTATAGCGAGGAGATTATGTGAGAGTTCTACGCCTCCTATGCTGCCACTTTCCGTGGGTCGATCTCCAAGAAATGAAAGCCCTTAGACCAAGATGCTCTCACATCCACTATGGTTCGAGGTTGTCCGGTAGACATATGATAGGCTACCATCATCCACTTTCTCTATGGGCCTACCATATGGCACACTTGGTCACTAAACACAACAGAATTCGATTACAGATGGGACATCGTGCGGAGCGGTGCTCTCCAGAGGAAAGCTGAGCAGCGAGAGGTTATTATACTATGGTTGGCTAAGTACATTGCTGCTGATGGCGAGCGTGAGGAGTTGGTTGCCACACCACAGTTGGGTATCCGAACAGCCACATTAAATTTTGTGGCCAAGTTCTTCTGGTTGTTGGTGCGTAATAGGGTGTTGCCTACCAAAGCTGACAACCAACTCACTTGGGATAGAGCGGTCATGGTTGTAGCATTAGTAGCAGGAGTGGAGATTGACTTTGCCCGCATGCTGCTGGCAGAGATTCAAGAGAAGGCATTCAAGACCTCCACTACTTACCCCTTTCCATGTTTGATTTTCCATTTGGTTAGGGACTCTGGAGTGTCGTTCTGGCATTGTGATAGGTTGATCCACCCTACCGGGGCTTTGGATATAGGCCTCATCCGAGATGAGGCAAATGTGGCAGCACCTCGCAGGGAGCCCCAGGTTGAGGTACCTCCCTTGGGCACAGATCTTGCAGACACAGTGGGGCAGGCATAGGGCAGTGACCCTGTTATACCAGATCACTCTGATACTGTCCCAACCTCCTCTTCCCAGACTGCTAGCATGGCTCTTAGTTCATCCCGGTCCACACCACAGTTAGGAGCTACTGTTGTCCCATTCGCCAGTGTACAGAAATTAGAGAATCAGATGGCCACATTGCTGCATCACATCCAGCCTTGGATGCAAAAGTTTATAGCCGAGTTTAAGGCCAGAATGGAGTGAAGGATGGAGGGCATGATGGACCAGAAGGTCCAGGCCGTCAATAAGCGTCTTGATGCTTTTGAATTGCGAGTCCTCGAGCGACTAGGCCCGGCCATAGATATATCCTTTTTTCAAGCTGAATTACCCAATCTCCAGGCCGATATTGATGCCATTCTTGCCACCCCTATAGTTGAGCGTCAGGCTGCACCTACTGTACTGGCTAATGATATGGTGCTAGATGTTTTATTCAGTGGGACCGCCGAGGAGGAGTCTGCGCCTACACATGCCAAAGATAAGAGGCACCGTTCTAGTTGCACTGAGGAGGAAAAAGCTCAAAAGAGGCAGTGTAGGCAGGAGAAGGAGGCTAGGAAGGCTTCGATTTTAGATGAAGAGTTGCGCCAACGAAGGGTGCGTGAGAGTATTGCAGGGGCATCAAGTTCTGCCCCAGTTGTAGAGGTCCCACCTATTGTGAGAGATATTATGAGCACCATTGATGGTGCTGTGAGAGTGATAGAGAGCACTACTGAGGGTGCTATGATTGATGATGTGGGCACTACTGAGGGTGACCCAACTATTGTTCCAGCGGGCTCCGAGAAACCGGACCCACCCGCTTGTTGATGATTCGCCGACGCTATGCACCACAGGTTTGCTTCACCCAATCCACTTTCTTTTTCTGCTTTTGTATGCAATGGGGACAATTGCATCTATTTTTGTTGGGGGTGGGGTAAATGGATTGTGAGTTATAGAGTGAAGTCTGAGTAACCTAACTCATAGATCCTCTCGTGGGGTTTTCTTGCCAGTGTTCTTTTTCCCCAAGAGTCTGTTTAATTTATGTTAAACCGGCATGTGTTAGGATCGTATGTGTAGAAGCATGAAATAGAAAGAAGAATGATGGCTTAAAAAAATGATACCCGTCAGATTTTGTGATGTGTGCTAGAATTTGTAGACTACGATTAGTTGAATGTGTTGGCTCTGTTTATGACATGATAATGAATCAACTTGATGGCATGACTTAAGCTGAAACTTGAATTGGGTAATCTGATAATCTGATAATGAAACTATGTGCCAAGAGTGTGTACGAATAGTTGAGTGTTCCAACAGTTTTTGTGCAAAACTAGAACATGCCCGGTTAGTCCTACTAAGACAATTCAATCTAGAGGTTAGGAAGAGATTATAGGCCATTGTTCTGATAAGTCCGCAAATTGCCTAAAAAAAGGATCCAACAAGATGAAACAAATGCTCCCTTTGATCCAAATACTTTGAGTCTAAAATAACACCAATTATTTCTAAACCCCGAACTCACCTTCCTATAATCGACTATGTTGGCCCCGATCCCTCATTGGACATGTGTACCTCAACCAATGGAAAATCCATAAGTTGAGGGTGGCTATGAAAGAGGAAACCGAAAGAAAAATGGGTATGAAAAGAGTTTGCTGTTGAAAAAGAGAGGAAATGATGTGACTTGTTGAAAGGTAAAAGAAAAATAAAATAAAAGTAAAAAGAGCTACAAAGTCTAAAGTCACATCCGTGGTTGAAGAAAATCAAGGGAAAGAAGGTAAAACGGTAGGATGGGAAAAAAAAAGAGGTTATTTCTGAGTGTGAAAGCCTAGTGTAATGTCAAGTAGGGCAAAAAGTCACTAATAAGTACCCAAATGTACCACACCTGACCCTGAGCCTACGTTACAAGCCAAGAAAGTCCTATAGTGATCCTAGAGTCTAGTTTGGAGAGTCTAAACAGTGAAAATAAGGGCAAGCCTATGGTACTGAGCACTAACTGTACTTGAAGTTATTTCTGAGTGTGAGTGTTGAATGAATCCTTGTACTCAAATTCATCAATCATTGTGCGAAAAAAAAGGGATTTTGTTTGAAGTAAAGGCACTTAGTACATTGTCGGAGAGTTGGTACCTTGGTGATAGTGAAACAGTGTATGTTGTGTGTTGGTTGATCAATCGTTGTCATGATTTGATCCGCATGAATTAGCTTATCGAGTCTAAGAGAACAAATTTTGTACCCACAAAGAGAGTAGGGTAGAAAGCCATGTGATTGCTTGTGTTTGAAATGCTTGCTTCAATACAAGTGTCGTTTAGAGACTTAGTACGTCGCTTGAGGACAAACAACGAATTTAAGTTGAGGGTGTTGATATACCGTTAGTTTACGCTATTTATAATACATTTCAGTTACAAGTTGTGTGTGTCTAGGGCCTTTTGGATTGGTTTTTATGTGTTGTTATCATATTTTTCAGGAAAGACGTTCAGGCGCGAAAGTAAAGGGACAGCTGAAATAACTGCAGAAAGGGCATCTGCGGAGGTGATCTACGGACCGTAGGTCCAGTGACGCTCTTTAGGTGATGGTCGTAGATCACCAGGCAAGGCATGGAAGGCAAATTAGGGAAATTTAACAGAGTGTGGAACCACAGTGGCAATGATGGTCCATAGATTGATTTATGGGCCGTACTGTTGATCCGTAGATTGATACTGCGAGGGTTCCAGTACTTGATTCTTGAAGATTCCAAGTGTGGAGCTATGGAAGGGGATTGACGGACCATAGATCGATCTACCGTACTACAAGTATGTCGTTTGGTTCAAAGAAGCTGATTTTTGGACGTTGAAATATTTTCTACGTCCTAGCTGACGGAAGGGACTCAAGGACCGTAGATCCATTGACGGTCCGTGAGTTAGTCTCATGGAATGAAGACACGTGCCTGAACAAACTTTCCATGATTTTTTTCCCTTTTAATTTATGACTTGTTTTCTATAAATAGGGCATGTAAACCTCGTTTTTAGGGTTTATACATTATTACTTTAGTTCTATTTTGTGACTTGGGAGATTATTCTTGCAAACCTAGCAATTATTGATTTCTTCAGTTCGTTTTGAAGAATTTGGTGTTGCAATTCAAGTTGAATTTCTGGTTTATTATTCTTCTTACGTAAGTTCATAATTCTTTCATCTAAAACAATGAATTGTGTTCATATAATTATGGGTAACTAAACTCCACAACTAGGGTTGTGGGAACCATGAGCGATTAAGAAAGCATGAATAGTAAATAAGCAATTCTTGAATAGTGTTCTTGCATGCATTGATAATTCTTTCGTTTCGAAGTCTTTTTAACGAGTGCACGCGTTAGAACTCGACTTGTTGCTACTTGCCGGACTAAGGAGGTAATCAACAAGAAAAGAATTATCAACATAGATTTTGTGTGATACTATCTAATTGGGTACTGTCGATTGATGCGAAGTAATAACTACGCCAAACATCGATTATGATGTCTAATACGAGGTAAAGGTAAGGGTTAGTAATTTATACACACGTAGCCGGACCAAGGTGTGGGTTGAAATTCTCTAGATGCCGAACCAAGGATTTAGAGATACCTAACTTATCACTTTGCATGTAATATACTAGGAAAGGATTGCTATTACTAGGATTATTGAGTTTTGAGCTTGTGGTGAACACGTATACCCTAGTTAATTTTCTCATCTTGATAACAACAAAAATTGACTTTTGTTTACAGATTACTTACTGAATTCTTACAATTTGTTTCACAAATCCCCCTTTTTTTATTACTTGTTTCTGGATGTACTTTGACTAAACGAATATAAGTGTAAGTTAAGTTTAAGTCTAAGCCAGTTTCCTCGTGGGATCGACCCCAACTTACAAGTTGGGTTCTTTACTTGATAACGATCGCTTATGCTTCTTTAGGGAGGTGTAATTTGAGCGTATCATTAATCAATAGCTCAACTTAACAGAATCCACCACGGCTCATCATTGAGACCACGACCCGTGCAGGGCCTCGTGGTCTGACGTCTGAGCCTGGTGGATTGTTTCTCACTTCCACGAGGACCAGTATGGCTCGTGTGGTGGTCCACAAACCGTGAAGGGTCCCGTGGTCCACCATTTTTGGGAAAGGGTTAAGTCCACGGGGAGGTCAACGGACCGTGGACCCTCTCACGATTTGTGAACCCTGCCGTAGATTACTGATTCTAGTGATTTTTCTGCTGCACTTTTCGAAGTGTGGGTTCCAAGTTGTTACACTAAATCCCAAGATCTAGGAGTGCAGTAATGTGGTTGGGTGTTGATTTAATGTAGTGGGTATTGTGTTATGCTCTTATTTGCTATTTTTCATACATGGAGTTCGTCTAATTAGCATTGATTTAACTTGTAGGTTAAATTGGCAAACTTAATTCTATTTCCAATCTCCAATTGACGCTCGAAAGAAATTGATTGGAGTGGATAATTAGTTTCATACTTGCAATTTAGGTTCGATGTATGTAACTTTCTTTTAAATAGAGGTTATGGGTCGGATCTATTTGTGCTATTGTTGCATCGAATGAGAGAATAATGTAAGGTATTGGGTTGTTGAATATAGGATATAGAAGTGACCAAAAAGAGATTCTATGAAATGATGCTATAAGATCTAAAGAAGATTAGTGTCATTGACAATGACCCACCCTATATATTATTATTTTTTATCATTATAGAGAAAAACAATTATCCCTATGTGACATCGATTTCTAATTCCCGCACCCTCACGTTTTACCTATTTGAATTTATGAAATGTTAGCTTAATTGTGACTTTTGATAAAAAAATATTTTTATTAAATTTTGTGGAATCATCAACCCACTTTATTTATTGTTGCAAATGAATGAATTTCTATTCCAAATTTCTGGATAGAATACCTTGGCTTGTATCATTCTCTGTGGAACTCGTCTCTGACTATTCTATGTTTTGATCTTAAAAGATACGGATTGGTAATTACCTTTCCTATGTCAAATTTATAATTGACTTTTATCTACTCCACTGGGATTTAGACTTATCACCGACAGTGCTTGAGGTGGAGGCTTAAATAGGGTAATCTCTGGTAGCAACCTCTAGTTCCAAACTACAGGCCCCTGTAGAATGTCTTAAATGACCTAGATAGTGGATCCACTTTAGAAAATGATGATATGTTCTGATTCAACCTTGGCAAGTTTAGATTCCCCTTCTTGTTGTATGAGGGTATAACATATTCCATAATATAGCTCTCATGGTCTTATTGTCGCTTAAAGCCAAGATCCCATATATTGATTTTGTTTTCTTCATGCTTTGGTTATATATGTCCTTTATTTCAAATGCATTGACTATGTGTTATTATTTTCATGATTTACTTCCTTATGTTTAAATATGCAAACATTTATCATCTCTACATGTTTTAAACCATTTATACAATCATGTTCATGTTAATGCATACTACATCATACGTAGTACATTCCATGTATGAATGCATACTTGTGCCTACGTTATCTCATGAATGTAGGATCCTACGTTCCTACGTCGCCACTTATGGCTAGACATCTATTGGGTGCCTTAAGTGATCTGTGAGTCCTCATGTTCCAAGGACAGAGACACTTTATAGCCTTAGGTCTTTTCATTTCAGACTTTGTTTGTGATGTATTTGTTACGTCACAATCACTTTTCTTATGATGTTTTAGATAGCTTTGAGAGTTATGTTAAACTTCATCTTTTGGCAAACTCTTTTGATGTATAAAATGCTATCTTTTGAACTCTTTATTTCTATTATATTTCATGATGTATGCTAGGTGGCTTGTATAGGGCCTCTCACAGTATAATACCCTATGTCACGTCAACGGTGTACTTTGGGTCGTGACATTCTCATTGAATTTAGATTATTGTTTCTTATTGATTATCTTCGACATCATAACCCATTGGTTATGATTCTGGGCTAAGTGTTAGGATTACCTACTAATGGAATGTAGTACGTACTATCATAACCTGATAAATCAGGTTGTGACACCCTAATACTCGACTTCAACCTGACCCTAATCCAGTTGATTTGAGGAAAATAAGTTGATTTGAAAATATTTCAAAAATAGTTAAGCCAATCAAATATGAGAATACTGGAAAATATTTTACTACATACCAAGCACACCCTAAACAAGATGAATAGTTAATTTTTGAAGGTGATAGCCTTGTAGAGATAAGATTTAGAAGCAAAAATGTATTTAATGTGAAGTAAAGAAAACACAACTCAAATCATTTCTAGAATGATTACATGCTTGAGAACCATTAGCATGCATATAACGGAGCAAGCAGCCCCCTTCAAATGGTCGTATTGACTTATTTTTACATATTGGTCTAAAATAAGAAATGATATTGATGGTTTTCACTTGTCGAAAAGGGCAGTTAGAATTACATGTGTCAAATATCCTGCCTTGTTCTTATTTGTATAGTTTGATAGTATGTTCTGCATGAAAAAATCCACTGCTTTTAGAAATAAAATGACGTCGGATGTTGTATGAATTGATATGTTCATTGAATCTAAAAGTTCATCACCTCTTCATTTTATCCACAATAACCCTTTTGGGTTTTCAACATTTTATCAACAATCCACAATCACCATCAAACGTTAAGTCGAGATCATCAAAATTAATACACCAAAAAGAAAGACTGTTACCTTGACGAGATTGTAATATAAGAAACATGTTTGTCAAAACACGCAACCTTCTCTGCAATTGATGTTACCAAGTAATATTGAATTAGAAGATAAATATGTCTCCTAATTTTTACTATTCACGATGGTCTCTTTTCCATTGAGTCAAAGATATATTCTTTTCATGGAGCACATCACCTAAACATCCCAAAAGAACCTCAAGCCTAGTTGATCATCATCCACCATATTTGGATCATCATTCTTACAACTTTAGTACAAGGGTGGAAACACGTCCCTAACGTCTTCCAATGATATGTCTTTGTTAGAAAATTGCAAAATTAATGTGCGATCAAACACAACTCTAATTTGTACTTTAAACATCAAAGCCAATGCAATCATCACATAATAAAAGCATAAATAACTAAAGTGTAATGGATTCACCATAGATGTAGCAAGCACAAATACTTGATGTTTGTTAAATATATTTTAATAGTGCCAGTAGCTTCTTCATGTTTGAATTTGAAAACCTACGAGGCCAATTGCTTGTTAAACTCAATCATGATAAAGCTAATGGGACTTGTGTGTTGAGGGAGTTGTTTTTTCTTATTATCCCAAGAGATCATCAACCCTTAGAACACTCTCTTTGTTACTTTCTGAAACCATCATAGAAGGTTTTTGCTCAAATATTCTTAACCTTTTATTTAATTTATATACACTGTAACTTTTATTTTTTGTAATTTTGTTGTTTGTTTCAATATGAATGATTTTTTTTTTTTTGATAAGTATAGGTGTAAAGTCACTTGACTAAAAGAAGGTATGCAACTACGATCCCTCCAAATGTAACTTTCTTATCAATAAAAAAATTAATGTGTTTTTACATGTTCTATATTTTGAGGATATAGAAGAAGAGGCTTTAATAGATCTCGTCATTTATATTATCAATAAGTTAAAATTGTTCTTACTATTCCAATTTAATTAATACACATCAACAATTTGTACTTGCAAAATCTTAGCTGAATTCATTACAACCTAATTATTTATGCTTCTCTAGTAGGATGATTGCGTTGGATTTGATGTATAAAGTACAAACCGTAGTTGTGTTTGAGCGTACCTTCTATTTGGGATTTGATAGAAAAGACATATCATTCGAAGACTAACACGGTTCCATTTGTATAGAAGTGGTAAGGAAATACTAGATATTGATGCAGATGTGGTCGATGAAGATAATCTAGGTTTGTGGTTCTTTTGCAATATTGAGTTGATGGGATACATGAAAGGGATCGAGATTTACCCCAAAGGAAAATATACCATTGTGGACAGTAAGAATCAGGAGACATATATTCGTATTTTAATTAAACATTAATTTGTAACATCAGTTGTAGAGCATATCACTTTTGTCCAAACGTTTAACTAGTATTACCACTTGATCAAGGAACTTGTCCCTTTTCAGGTGTCTTAATCTTGATGATATTCCTTTAATGCTTTTTGTGATTTTTTATAAAAATGTAAAAAGCAAAAAAGTTGATTTTGGATAGAAAGAAGAGGTAATGAACTTGTAGATTCAATGAATATATTGAATTCTTAGCAAATAATATAAAGTTTTACGTGAACAACACTTAACCCAGGTGGGGTCTGGCGAACAAATTGGTATATACAAACTATGAAATATACCGCTAAGGTAATTTTTAAATTATTGTTATGATTTCTTTCCTACTGTATTTGATATCATAACTTTATAGATACGTATTGTCTTCTTCTTTTAGTAAAAGTTAATTAATATTTATAATATGAAGTAACAAAAATAAGGTGTAAAGAAAACCTACTCTTGTTTGGTAATTGCATCCGTCCCTGACAAAACTCTCAAGATCTACAAATTCCAGGGAATTCTAATTGATCAAAGGATATGATAATATGAAAGAACTTCCAGCCTGATGGTGGAGGCCGCCACCAGTACAAATCCAACAACAACAAAATATGAAACAGAGGTTGCTTTTGATAGTTTATTGGGTGAGTTTCAAACTCATTTTACCCCTAGAAAAATGCAACCCTTTAAAATTGAAAAATTCAAAACTAGAGGAAATTGATCATGAAGTATGCTACTATGCAGCAGATAGTCATAGTATTAGTGTACTGGTTGCTAACACTTCCGTTTGTTGATTATATAATCAGTTTGTGTTTGATACAAAAATGGTGAGTTGTTGCTGGTAAAGAAAGCAATGACATGGAAGTTCAAAAACAACGGGAGATGAGAGTTGTTGAAGCAATTTATCTACCTAATCCTTTATTACTCCGAAGTATGATAATTCAGTCTTGTGGTTTTTTTATTTTTTTCCAGATTTGATAATACGCTGTTGTGTCGAGTGTCTTGGTGGAAATATTATCTCTACCATAGAAAGTTAGGATTAAGGTATGCATACTTTCTATCTTTCCCATATCCCACTTGTGGGATTACACTATGTCTATTGTTATCATTGATTTGTTTCTTCTAAAAGCATTTTCATTGATCTTATTTTAGTTGGGGATGTTACTTATTTTAAATTGGTGTTTATTTCCACACAGAATTTCCATAGGTTATATAGATGAGACTCTTCATAACGATCAATTGTTATACCCATAACTTCTATGCTTCAACAGGAGTTATGGGTATACCAGCTGTGTGCCGATCATTATAAAAAGTCTCATCTTCCGGGCCCATATAAGGACTGCGTTGAAATAAAAACTAATTAAAAAGAAGTAGCAATAAAAGGATAATTGGAAAATATTTTGTTTTATAAAATATATTTTAAGAAGAAACAAACCAACCGTAACAACATACCCAATGTAACCCCCAAAGTGGGATATGGGGAGGGTAGGATGTATGCAGAGCTTTCTCCTACTTTTGGGCCATAGAGAGTTTGTTTTTTCTAAGACCCTCAACACAACAACCTATTATCAAAACAAGCAAGAAATTAAAAAGAATACCCCAAGATTAAAGTAAAATACTTTGGTGGAATTCAAGATTTTGTCGATAAATTGCTTCAAGAACACTAATTTCCCATTGTTTCTGAACCTCGATGTCATTGTTTTCTTCACCCTCTATCACTCTCCATTTTGAATCCAACACAAACTAATTAATTATAAAGGAAGAGAAGTTTGAGCAATTTGTACACTAATGCTATGACTAGCAGCTGCATAGTATTATGCTTCATAATCAATATTCTCTATTTTTTGGTTTGGCAAATTTAATGGCGGTATTTTTTTCTAGGGTGAAGTGAGTTTGAAACTAGCCCAAACCAATTATCAAATGCTACCTCTGTCTCATAATATAGATACTTAATAAATAACATGATAAATGTTGAACAATTCAAAGTTTTTTTGGACATCCAAAAATTGACTATTAAACACTTTAAAAAACCATTCAAATGTCTTAAAGACTAATATCAATGTAAACACATCTCATATTTAAAAACTTTTTATTCTCCATATTATAGAATTCCCTCCTTTTTATTAGAAATATTAAGGTGAAGCCGACTCTTTAGTACCAAAGAAATCCGAATTTTACAAATTATTTGTTTTTAGTGTTAATCATCTAGAATTTTGCCGAAAAGGTCTTAATTAAATTACTTTCAACTTTGCAACTAAAACAACAATAACATACCAAGTAAAATCGCACAACCTTCCACTTTGCAATTACATTTCTATAAAAATGTATTTTTTTAACATTAACCAAATTGTTATCATATTTTTATAAGTATTATCACTAATAATGTTAATAAACCAAATATTTAGTACCAATGAAGAAGTCCCAAATTGGAAAAAAAATCATGAATTTTTTATAGGGTAGAGTATTATGAACAAACCTCAATACAACATGGACCTAAATATTTCTCAAGCATATCCCACGACATGACCCTTAAATATTAAACCCTACATTATATGGGGCTGATATTTCAAACCATACATCACATTCATTTAATTTTACGTTGTCTATGGTCAATTTTCTCAATTTCACATTGTTGATTTCCATACATTGGAATACCCCAAATTGATCTAATTCCAAGCTCTCCAAGTTAGGACAATGAAATAATACCTTTTCCATTACACCCTCCATCAAATACTTGTATCTATTAAAGAAGAACAACACCACTCCAGTTTAGATTAGTGGAATGTTCGATTTGCAATAATCTAAAATGAAATTTTTCAACGATGTATTCTTTTATGAAAACTGAGGAAATTCGTATGTATCTCTAAGTAAAAAGTCCAGAGTAAATTCTTCAACATTAGCATGTTTTGTAGTAATTTAAATCAATAAATGAATATATTTAAGAAATTTCTACTTGAAAATATAGAAAATCAAACTAAAATTTTGAATTTTCTGGAAAGACATCCAGTAATGAAGATTTTTTTACTGGAAGACACGAAATCTAGAAACTCATTTTTTTCTCTCATTAGAATGGGCTAAATAAGTGGATTCAAAACTGAGTGATACCTCAACATACTTTGAAAGAAACCTCAATCGCCTAGATATTGCACAACTTCTCGCAACTTGTTTTGCTTAAGAATAAATTTAGGGGATGTGGATTAATATTGAATCCGGTAAATCACTAAGTCAGTATCCTCCCACCATGATTCTTTCCTGCAATTCCATGAAGTAATTAATACATTCAATTGATGTTTTGTAAGGTTGGCGGCTTCTTTGAGTTTATGATGATATAACCCAGGTTGGTTTAGTTTAGACCAATTGGAAAAATGAGGCATTAATCTACTTAATGCAGTGTTTTCAATAATATGTTATTTTCCTTTTTTACCCTTCAAAAATATATTTCACACTTCTACATAATAGTCATTTTCTTATTTTCTTTATATGTAGAACTATGAAATCAACTAAATCATTATATACTAAATTCTTCCTTATCTGAAATAGGTAAGAAATCTTACCATTATAGGGTGTAAAATATAATTATACTACCTTAAATGTTAATTTTAATATTGAGAACCATTAAATCAACAAAATAATCAATTTATTAAATTTTATCCTTATTTGTAATACTAAATTTTTGCATATATATATAAATTATACATATATACTTTTTAGTCTTTGAATAAGACTCTAATTAGAACTTTGACAGAACCACATACTTTTGATGACAACAAAAGGTCCAAAAATATCTAACTAGACCCCTAATAGATTAACCAAAAGATTACAACTTTAGGAATACAATTTGAACCTCTCAGAAGCGACCTTGTAAAAAGTTATAGAGTTCATGGAAGGAGTTATCACAACGAAAAATCAATGCAGTAAACAATATGATTTAAATGTTATGACAAGGAAGTCTATTGGAATCAAGACAGATGAGAAGCACATACTTTATTTGATCAAAGACGGAAAAATTATATTTGATTGAATGGAAGACTCCATTGTCCATTTGTAAGAAACTAATTTTATCGTAGATAAAGTGGAGGAATCAAATGTTCATGTGGGTGACTTTTCAAAATTATGTGGAGTTTTTAATTCGTGGCTTGTTTCTTTTGAAAATTAGCATGTTTTATAATTAATATATTATTTTTTCTACTCAATTATAAATCAAGTTGAGAGATAATTGAGTTTCATTTTAAAGACTCAAAAATCGATCATGAGAGCGGCTACCATAAACTCTAGTAGGCAAGACAAACCCAAGATAACATACGCTAAATGAAACTAGAAATAACTGAAGTGGAAGGAATAATTAGATAAGAAAGGAGCCTTAGCATAGACATATACAAACAATATAAAAATAAAAGATGGGCCCAAAATAGACTGAGAAAGATGAATATACACAAACACTATACCGTAAACCTGGTTTTATAGGTACAAGAGCAACTAAACTACGAGGATAAGACTATACAAAATATAATTTTCTAACGAAATACAAAATACAGACAAAAAATACAAAAGGAAAAGAAGCAAGTTTCTAGATGCCAATAGCTCACTACAAAGAAGAGCAATGGGGCCTTGAATGAGAGAAGATCAACAAGGATGACTTGTACTGGGCATTGCGTTAGAAAAAGATGTAGAAGTGTAGTATGAGCACAAAATAAGAGGTACTAAGTAGGCATCAGGGACGATCGAGATGAGTAGACATTATATAATATAAGAAGCATGATAGTAATAACAATAAAATCCAAAACTATACTAGAAAATTGAACTCACAAAAAAGTAGGAACATAATAATCGTAAGGAAAAGCACGCTTCATGTATTCATTTCACAGAATGTCAGGCATTATGGGATGGTTCAACGCATATGTGGCTAATGAAAAAATGTAAAAAGTCTCGAAATCTCCTTGATGGCTGCCCATAAGATCCTTTAGACATTCTTTTGACCCTGTCGGAGCTCAACTACAGATGAAATAAAGTCAGACCGAAAATGATCCCCTTGGCAATAGGAAATGATCTCTCAGTCACATAATAGAAAACAAAAACTTGAAAGGATACCCTAGCAATAAAAAATGTACCATGGACTCATAAAAAAACTATAAAAAAATGTAAGACTCTTATTGAGTCAAGTGCAACACATATGTAAAAGTATTATATCTGTTTGAAATCATAAAAAAACCTGAAGATCTCATGAAACTAGTATATCTTTCAAAAAGCAATTTTTCAAAAATAAAGTTTGTGATAGGCCCCCTCAGAGCCTAAACCTAGTAAAAATAGAGACATATTAGTCTTACAAGAATAAAGTCAATATTTCTAGCCTCTAACTTATGTTATGTGATGAGTGATAGATCAACACTTATTTGAGGCCTATTTAGCACAATAAATAGTATCCTAAATGCCTAATTATGTCCTATTCCAATGATATTTTGATTATTTGCAGCTATGAAGGCAAAAGAACAATGCAAGAATGAATGTTTGAAAGGATGACCAAAAATATAAAAAGCAGTGTAAACTCCATATTGTTAATAAACTAGAAAGAAGGGTGGATCGCCCAATGGGTATGACCTTGCCCAAATAGACAGTGCATAACAGTTGAATTTATTGGGAAAGGACAATGAATTAAAATAAGAATCTCGACTCGCCAAATAAGAAAGGAGAAAATGATGACCATCGCCGAAAGAAACAATACATGAAGAAAAATTGAAGGCGAACATAGGTGGTACTCAGTGATACGCTCAAAATAAACCTTTATAAAAGAAGTATAACCGGTCGTTGTCAAATAAAGAACCTAACTTGTAGGTTGGGGTAGATCCCACGAGGAATACTCTTCAGACTTAAACTTAACTCACTATTATATTCATTTAGTCAACTTATTTTCGAGACAAGTAAATAAACGGGGTGGGGGGAGGTTTGGAAACAAATAACTGAGTGTTGTTTAAGTAACAAGTGAGCAAGATTCAAACTTTTAAGTTCTCAATATGACAGAAAAACTAGGGTGTATGTGTTCCCCATAAGCTCTTAACACGGTAATCCTAATAATAGTAATCCTTTCCTAATGTTACATGCAAAGTTGATAAGTTAGATATCCCTAAGTGATTTTCCCTGCATGTAGTGAATTTCACTACGCACTTTGGTCCGGCTACAAGTGTATACTTTACTAACTCTTACCTTTACCTCAGATTAGATATCCCATCAATGTATGTTTTAGTTTTCAACCTCACATCAAATAATTGGACTATTAGATAGCATCCACTAAATCTTTGTTGTTAATTATTTTCTCGTTAACTACCTCCTTGGTCCGACAAGTAGCCACGAGGCGAGTTCTAATGCGTGCACTCGTTAAAGAGATTTCTAAGCGAAAGAATTACTAATATATGTGTAACACTATTCAAAAATTACTTAATTATTATTCATACGTTATTAATTGCTCATGGTTCCCACAACCCTAGTTGTGGATTTAGTTCCTCATGCTTGAAAGAACACAATTCATGTTTTGATAAAAAGAATTCATGAACTTACGATTAGAATAGAAGAAACCCGAAATCTCCAATTGAATTTCAAAGTGGAAATTTTATAAAACAAAATCCGAAAATAAAATTTCTAAAGTTGCATGTTAATTCTACACAATACAAAGAACTAAAAGTAAAGAATAATGTCTAACCCCAAAAAATGAGGTTTACATCCCCTATTTATAGAAAACAAGTCCCAAATATAAAGGAAACAAAATAAGGAAATAGGGAAACAAGTCCCATATTTCTCTAGCAACGCTTTGAATAACTTATTACAAAAGTGGGAACCTCCATCGCTGATAATCGCCCTAGCTGTACCAAAACTGCAGAATATATTCTTTTTTAGGAATGCGATGACACTTTTACCTTCATTGTTTGAAAATGCAATTGCTTTCACCCATTTCGACACATAATCAACCGCAACAAGAATATACTTCATTCCATGTAAATTCATAAAGGGACACATAAAATCAATGCCCCATACATCAAACAACTTGATCACCAAAATTGGGTTCATAGAAAATACCTCTAGTATACTCATCCTCTCAACCTCGGACACACAACGACGAATAATCCCATCAGCACAAATACGGAACAAATAAGTCTCATCCCAAAAGTACTTTTTCACATATGCATGAACATTTTCCTTTGGTGAAAACAAAATCCGAAGGAACCAAATAACTTGCCAAGTAGTTAGCAAAGTCTGCGAACCAAGGAGTAAGATCATGAGAAGCCGCCAATACTTGTTCATCCGGAAACACATCATTAATTTTAGCTTCATCTCTTAGTTTGAGCAAAGCTTCCTCCTATAATCTGGACAAATAATCGGCAACTTGATTTTCTGTCCCCTTTCTGTGTTTCACCTGAAAATCAAACTCTTGTAGCAACAATACCGATCTAATCAACCTCGGTTTTGCATCCCTCTTAGCCATTAAATACCTCAATGCAGAATGGTCAGTATGCACTATGACCTTAGTACAAAACAAGTAGGATCGAAATTTCTCGAATGCGAAAACCACAGTAAGGAGTTCATTTTCAGTCATTGTGTAGTTCTTTTGAGCCACATTTAGACCTTTGCTGGCATAGTAAATAGGATGAAGAATCTTCTCACACCTCTATCCCAATACCACACAAAGCGCCACTCCACTCGCATCACACATAACTTCAAATGGATGCCCCCAATTTGGTGAAATAATGATAAGTGAGGAAGCTAGCTTTTCCTTCAACTCTCCAATTTCTGTCAGACGAGCATCATCAAAATCAAATACACTCCTTTTCGAGCAATTTGCACAATGGGTGTGCAATTTTGGAGAAATCCTTGATAAACCCCCGATAAAAGCCTTCAGGCCCAAGAAAACTTCTGACACCTTTAACATAGATAGGTGGTGGAAGATTTTCTATTACCTTGAGTTTTTTCTTTCTCAGAATTCTGATGACCCGAAACGATCCCCTCTTTCACCATGAAGTGACATTTTTCCCAAGTGAGCACAAAATTGTACTCTTTACACCGTTTCAGTACCTCAGCCAAATGATCCAAGCAACCATCAAGTTAGTCACCTACCACAGAGAAATCATCCATAAATGCCTCAATAGTGTCCTCCACCATATCAAAGAAGATCAACATCTTTTAACGTTGGAAGGTCACTGGAGCATTACACAACCCAAATGGCATCCGTTTTAAGGTGAAAGTCCCATAAGGGCAAGTAAATGTGGTCTTCTCTTGGTCTTCCGAAGCTATGGAGATCTAATTGTAGCCAGAATAACCATCAAGAAAGAAATACCAACCCTTACCAGCAAGACAGTCCAATATCTAATCCATGAACGCCATAGGGAAGTCGTCATTTACTGTCCAAGCATTCAATTTTTGGTAGTCCATGCATATTCTTCATCCAATCATGGGCCTCCAAGCTCATTTCTCTCATTAGGTACCACAGTAATCCAATCTTTCTTGGGCACACACTGAACATGACAAACCTAACTACTTTCTATAATGAGATAAATAACGCCAACATCTAACCACTTGATGATTTCCTTCTTCAGTACCTATTGCATTAGCTGATTTACTCTCCTTTGGTGCTCAATACTAGGCTTGTGATCCGGCATTGCGTTGGATTTTATGAGAACAAATGCCAGGAGGAATCCCAATAATGTCCGCAATAGTCTACCCAATATGCTGCTTCAACCTCTTCAACACAGAAACCAAAGCCTCAACTTGTTCAGCATTCAAATCGGCCGCAATGATGACCAGTAAGTACCATCTCTCCCCAAGAATACATACCTCAAATGTGATGGTAGAGCCTTAAGCTCCAATTTTGGAGCCTCTTCAACATACGGTTTTGCGGGTGGAGAGTCACAATTCTTCATATCGAACTCCAATCTCTTCGGTTTGGAACGGAATTCAAACCTATCAAGTGCGGCAACTAACTCATCATATTCTTCAATACCATCACCCTCAAAATTCTTCATCACCACTGCAAGTGCATCATCAACCAACTGCTCTTCAATAGACACAACATAACATAACTCCCCAATATGATTCACCACTGCCATTGACTTGAGATCGCTTTCCTGCTTCATGGACCTATAGATATTAAAAGTTACCTCTTCACTATTCAATCGGACTTTATATGCCCTTTCGCCACATTGACCATAGGGCACCCAGTAGCAAAGAATGGTCTCCCAAGGATGATGGGAACCTCAAAATAAACCTCACAGTCAAGTATCACAAAATCGACCAGAAAAATAAAAGACTCCACTTTCAAAAGCATATCTTGGAGAACACCAATGGGCCTCTTCACTATTTGATTGTCCATGAGTAATCGCAATGTAGTCGGTTTTGGAGCCCCTAAACCCAACTTCTTGTAAATAGATAATGGCATCAGATTAATACTAGCACCTAAATCACACAATGCCTTCGGAAAATGCAATAACCCAATGGTACAAGGATTAGTTAAAGCACCAGGATCCTCTTTCTTCTGCACAAGTGACCGAGTAGCAATAACACTAGAATGTTCCAACCTATCATCATCTTTAAAACTTACGACCCTCTTCTTAGTCACAAAATCTTTCATGAATTTCGCATGCCCAGGCATTTGCTCCAAAGCTTCAATCAACAGAGAATTGATGGAAAGTTGTTTCAACATAGTAATAAACCTGCAGTACTTTTTTTCTTCATTCTTCTTCTCCAACCTTTGCGGGAATGGAGGTTGAGGTCTTGGCATGGGAACAACTTTTTGGGTTATCTCCCCTACCCTCTCTGTAGCATTCTTGCACTCTCCAGTAACCTCAATCTCATTATCATCTTTCTCAACCACAATTTCAACCTTAGAAGGCATATGTGGATCAATGGTCTGCTTAACCCCTTGAGTATTGACTTCCATACAATGCCCATCATTCTTCAGATTATGGATGGTTAGCTGGGAAGTGTACCAGGCTGACGTGGATTGACAACATATTCATTTGCTAGACACTGCATGGGCATAAACTTTTTGACCGATTCCAGAGAAGTCATTTCGCATCTCCTTCACATTCTCATCAGTTGAATCAAACATCTTCATCATCTTCTACATCATATCCTTATTCTATGACATACTACCCCAAGCTTCCTTATTGCCAAATTCCCAATTTTGTGGAGGCACATATGGCCCAACTCTATCGTTCCCATTGTCATAGTTGTTCTGGTTGTAGTTGTTGTCGTGATTGTAGATCCCATCTCAGACATATTGACCCTCTCGATTGTAGTTGCCATAGTTCCGACCCTGGTTTCCTTGCTCTTGGCGCCAATTATCCAGTTGGAAGATTGGGCGTTGGCTAGGAAATACCCCGTCTGATCATTCACCAAGTAAGCATCCTTCTCATAGTAACATTCATCTTCCGGTGGTGGTGGAGTCCTAGTCAAGTAATTCACCGCATTTACCTTTTCTGCACCTCCGCTTACATGCTTCAATATCAACCCAAGTTTTGTCCTTATCTGCGCCATCTCCTCATGAATGTCATGGGCAGATTGACTCGGTGCAGCTTGAAATGCAAATGTGCTTCTTCCCGTGTCAGACTTTCGAGTGCTCAATGCTTTGTTGTTTCGGGAAATCTTCTCCACTTTCTTAGCGATCTCCTCAAAAGTTCACTCACCATATGACCCTCCAGCGATAGTATCAAGCACAGCCTTACCATTGACATTTTCACCTCTGTATAAATACTCCTTCACTGACACATCATCAATGTGGTGGTTCGAAACACTTCTAATGAATGCAGTGAACCGGTCCCACGAACTACTCACAGACTCTCTAGGTAGTGCCACGATGTTATTTAGTTTGTCTTTGGGGTTCAACTTCTTTGATAATGGAATGTACTTGGCCGTGAATACCTTGTCCAATTGGACCCATGTATTACTCGAGTTGTACGGAAGCTCAAAAAACCATACAATAGCATCACCGGTCAATGATAAAGAGAAGAATCTCAACCCTATGAGGTTCATATCCAACTCCGATCGGCCCACATAACTCTTACAAACACTTCTCAACTTGGCCATGTGCCCATGTGGATCTTTCGAAGCCATACCTAAAAACAAACCCCTCGTTGTAAGCATCTGCATCAAACTGCTAGTCACCACAAGTGTCTGCCCCAGAGGTAGTGGAGGGAGAACAATGGTTCCTTCAGATTCAACAGTATTAAACTCGACCATGTAGTTATATTGCAACCTTGGTTTTGGTGGATTTTGCACCCTCAATGCATCTCCAAGTAGATTGTCACCATGAAACTGAGCATTCTTATTATTCATTTGTTCTTCATGCTCCTCTATGAGTGGATTATCACGGACCCCTTGATTATTCATCTTTTTCAAAGTTTTGCTCAACTCTTGATCATATGGGGTCAATGGTTCGCCTCGACTCAGTGTACTTGGCATACACTAGAGTGGAAACCTGAAGAAAACAAAAACAAAAGAAAACATAAAATTAGGAAATAATTGACTAAAGTTCAATAATGTAGTTTAACTTAATCTAAAAGCCTTATTACCTGGCAGCGGCACCAAAATTTGATACGCTCAAATTACACCTCCCTAAAGAAGTATAACCGATTCTTATCATGTAAAGAACCCATCTTGTAGGTTGGGGTCAATCCCACGAGGAATATGGTTTAGACTTAACTTTAACTTACGATTATATTCATTTAGTGAACGAATTTCCAAAAAAAGTAAGTAAAGGAATGGGGGGAGGGGGGGTTTGTGATACAAATAACTGATTGATTGTTAAGTAACAAGTGAGCAAGATTCAAACTTTTGTTGTTATCAATGAGAGAGAGAAACTAGGGTGTATGTGTTCCCCATAAGCTATTAACCCGGTAATCCTAATAATAGTAATCCCATCCTAGTGTATCACATGCCAAATGGTCAGTTATGTATCGCTAAGTGCTTGGTCAGCCAAATAAGAAATTTCACCCCACACCTTGGTCTGGCTACGTGTGTACAATTTACTAACCGTTACCTTTACTTCAGATTAGACATCTCTTCAATGTATGGCTTAGTTTTCACCCTCGCACCAATTGACATCAGACTTTTAGATAGTATCACACTAAATCTTTATTGATAATTCTTTTCTTATTAACTACCTTCTTGGTCCGGCAAGTAGCAACAAGGCGATTTCTAATGCGTGCACCTGTTAAAAAGAATTCTAAGCGAAAGAATTACCAATACATGCATCAACACTAGTCAAGAATTACTTAGTTATTATTCATATGTTGTTAATTGCTCATGGTTCCCATAACCCTAGTTGTGGATTTAGCTACTAATGCTTGAAAGAACATAATTCATATTTGTAGAAGAATAATTCATGACTAGACAATTTCTCAAAAGCTGGAACCTTCAATCTTCCAGACACAAACATCGGACCTGCAGGACAGACTGTAGGTCGACCTACGGTCCGTGGGTCCCTTTTCATGGCTGCACACTTAGAATTTTTCCTCAGGTACTAGAACTCAAAATCTCTGAATCAATCGACAGTTGTACAAGATGTCCTGTGGGTCAACCTATGGTCCGTCACTCCCTTCCGTAGTTCCACACTTGGTTAGATTTCTCTGAATATCAATCCATGCCAGCCCAACGACGAACCGTGACTAGACATACGGTCCGTAGGTCACTTCCATGGGTGGCCACTTCTGCAAAATTTTAGTTGTCTCTCTCTCGACCCGGTTTAAGACTATTTCCTGCAAATATAGCACAATAAACATTAATTCTAATACAAAATGGTCCTAGAGACATAACTCTTAAGTTAAATGTATTAAAAATATCATAAACTAACAATATATTAGGGTCTAACTTTAATTGATTAGTGTTTGTGTTTGATTTTGCACTCGGGGGGTTGCAGGGTTGATTTTTATGTTTGGGGTTGAAAATTGGCACGTTGGACCGTTTGGCGAGGTACGTCGAGCTCGCCGAGTGGTTTGGTGTTTCACGAAAGTCTCCCTCAGATCACCTTTAATTTTGAAATTCGGTTGAGTTTATTATATAACTTTTGGATAGATGCCTGAGCTCGGTGACTCGCCAAAAGGTTTTCTTGATCGCCCTTTCTGCGCCCCTAAACCTTAAAACACACTGTACCTTTTTGTTGGCTACTCCTAGTTCGCCGATTGGTGTCGATGATTTGCTAAATGGTCCTGAACATCGCCGACCTATCTTTATTATGGAAAATTTTCGCACTAGTACTTTCGGCGAGCCCAATCTGGCTCGCCTAAGTGACTCGCTGACTGGTTCGGTGAGTCTTTTTGCAACTAAATGTGTAAAATTTTCATGGACTATTTTTAACACGTTTCTATGTGTTTTGGGGATATGGCTAGAACAAACTTGGATGATGGTGGCATGTAGCCCCGTAAGTGGGCACGAGAGATTGTGATCAACAAAGAAGCAAGTGCTTCCAATGCAAAGAGCAAAAAGCTACCTACAAAGGGAGGCATGGGCAAGGGCAAGGTGCTCGTAGCTGAGGCACCGGAGCATAACTCCGGCAGCGAGGGATAGTAATTTGATTCACATGCTTCATTCTCTAAGCCTGAGGATAAACAGTTATGACAAGCTCGGCAAGTAGAGCTACGCTCCAAAGCTTGTCGTGATCCATCTAGGATTCTGTAGCCGGCTTCTCCTGCTTCAGATTCAGTGCCAGCTCCAGCACAGATGGTGGTTCCATCACCACTAGTTCAGGGTCCTCCTCCCCAGTTACTAAACCGGTTAAAGGCCGAGGGATTGAGGACCATCTTAGAAGAAACGTGACTGTCCACAGATACCCAGTTGTATGGGACCCTCTCCGGTTCCACTATTTCAAGATCTTAACAAGGCCCCGTGGCCCATACATTCCCATATGGGTCCGGGAATTCTACTCAGCCTACAGTGATCTGGTACCTCAGGGGAAGAAGAAGGCTACTGCCTTCAGGCCAGTGGAATTTGTAAAGGTCCAAGGAAGGAAGGTCAGATGCAACAATGGAGATATTAACGGCGTATTTTAGAGTGCTACAGACTTTGCATACGAGTACTAGAGCATGACTACTGCACAGACTCTAGATGACCTGAAGGGTTGGCTAGCCCCCCTAATTTCGGACACCACCACGAGGTGGTTTGAGGCCGGAGCACTGTAACGACCTGAGAGCACCCCCTTGTCGTTAACGGTGTATTCGACCTCGAAGAGGTCTTATACAAGCCCTTAGCATTCATTATAACATGTATTATAGAATAAAATCACGGAAAACCTACATCATGCATACATTCATAAGATCATATTTCATCATAACTTACCATATTCATAATGATCATACATAACATACCTTCAACATACATTAGTCATAATCATCATAATCATAAAAGAACACTACTACAACCATCTCTAAGGATCCGACAAGTGCAATGTGCAAGAGAAGTCACATTCCCTGCCTTACACTATGTAGAAACCCTTAATAAAACCCTAGTAAGAGTTCACACCTTTCATAACTTCATTTACTTTTACATTAGGGAAATATTGCAATAACCGACATAGACCATGAGAGCTACATGGAATCCGGTGTTCTACTCCCACCCCGAAAATAGAGGGTTAACACTTGCCTAAGGTGAAACCATTCGTACATAGCTATCTAGGTGGATCCACTAAACTAGAGTCCTATGTGGACACAAAGTTAAGGGTCAAGGAGATTGCATCTAGAAATCCTAACTTACTAAACTTGGGGGTTTCCATCTCATGAGACAACACATACCGTAGGTAATCCGGACTTGCTAAACGTGAGGAAACCCATGTGGGCAGCTGGACTTACTAAACGTGAGACCCCCATCTCATTTACATGCCCTTTCGGTGCTAAGCATCTGATTTCCTTCTGTAATCATCTTTAGTCATCACATAAGTTCACATTAGCATTTACTAGACTCTTATGTAGACATCTTATCATAATAGCTCATATGTGTTCATAAGTGAGTAATAATCCTTTCACTTTAGAAACACTTAGCAAGTGAGTAAACCTTTAACTTTACATTACATTACAATCATGAGAACTACCTTTCATACTTGAGTTCAAAGAAGAACCAACATTCATACCTTCTTGCACTTCATAGGAAATCCGTACTTCAATCACCAAGCAATTCATAACCAATACACAATACAAGGTAATTCATGAAGTAATAACATAATCAACATCAATATAAGCAATTGACATATTCCCTTCATAGCCTTCAAGGCTTCATTCAAAGACTCAACCCTAATTTCATAGAAATTATACATTACCTAGGGTAGAATCATCATACAAACATGAATTACATAACATCACATTCCATTCATAGCCTTCAATCAATATCCAAAACAAACTAGGGTTAGAATTAGGAAAAGAAGGAGAAACATGGGTCTCATGGGGAATTCTTCAAGAAACCACCAATACAACATAAAAGTCAGTTTATAACATCAATTTCACTTTAGAAAGAACACCCACGTTTTTGGATTGAAACCTAGAAATTGAAGAATTTTGAAATTCATCTTGAAGGGGCCTCTTGGGGAAAGGAATCCCACGAGTGATAAGCAACCATACCTTATTGATGAATTAACCATGAAAATCCGAGTTGAAACTTTGGAGAGTTGGTCCTCTTCTTGAAGTTCCAATCTTGTTCAGTGGAGTTCTTGAGAAGTGAGAGAGAGTAGAGAGAAGGATGAACTTTAGGTTTAGATCTTTGGGGTTTTGTGTTTGAGTGATAAAAGTGAGGTAAATTAACTTAAAAATCATTATATACACGTCACCTAAAGTACCCAAAATACCCCTCACTTAAATGGACTCTTTCATGAAGTGAAATAGATTTCTGAATGTCAACATTTTCGTTGCGAAACAAGTCCGCGACGCGGAGCTGTTCCCAGAAGATATTTGGAATTAAATTTTAAGACAGTAGATTCTCCGACACTACCGCTCGCGAACAGGAATTTTTCTCCTTGGGGGAGCAAGTGCGCGACGCGCAACTATTCTGAAACAAATGTTGACTGGAAAATAAAGGCAAACCTGTGGGTGACGTCATGCATGTGTTCATCTTTGTAAGTGTGAGAGTTGGATGTGATATCAGAACTCTAAATTGTTGAAGAAGTTTGTATGAATAGGGAATCATCTTTGTTGTGAAGGCATTTGAGTACCTTTGTTGAGCTTGAACTTTTATTTGGAGCACGTACTGTGAAATTGAGCATCTTTGATAATGGTGAGTTATGAGTCCACGATTTGGACTCATATAGGGCTGTATTTGGATGGAATTTGTGTCTCAAATGCTTGTTTTGTGCAAATAACTGATGTAAAACCCTTGATTTCTAGGTATTTGGATCGAGCAGCAAAACATGGATACTAACTTACAAAAAGGAATGAAGTGAGCTGAAAGAACAAAGAAATGAAGGCTTGGTTATCGCCGAGTCCCTTTGGATAAGCCCCGAGTCCCTTTGAGGAGTCGCCGAGTGGCTATTACCTCGCCTAAAGTTTCAGTGTGCCATGTTCTGAAGGAAAAAATCAAGTTGGCGAAAAAAAGGAGCAGTCGGCATGTCGCCGAACGGTTCAGCGATGTATTAATCGAACCGCCCAAAGTTATAGAACTTAAGGATGCTTAAGGCCAAAGCAAAAAGGTGATGGAACTGACCGAAGGGCGGATCGCTGAGCTGATCGGCGATCCCAACTTACTGCATCGAATGGTCCTTCGCAGCATATTTTTGGCAACAATAAAAAGATTTTCAAATATTATGCTTAGTATCTATCTACCTTTTGTCATAATCATAGTTTCAATTTTTAGAACTTAGGGTTTTGAGACAATATTTTCCTTAGCTTTGAAGATTTAAAGTTTTCCATTTTTGAGAAATTGGAATTGGGTGTTTGAGATTCTTCAACTTGGACCTTTGTAAACACGAAATTAATCTTACCTAGTTGATGGAAACACAATTTGGTAACGATTTCTATCTTTTTATAATGTCTAGCTAAAACCCCAATTCTTGGGGTGTGATTATGTGATTATGGGTTGATTTCGCTTGTGGGAGCTAATTGTTAGTTTAAATGTTGTTTAGAAGTTATTTCATTTAGTAATTGTGGTTCAATTTAAAGGGTTGCAGTTGCAAATGCAAATCTACCTTCATGTTTTTGGCTTGCTCGAGAGAGATGTTTGAAAACCAAGATTACTAAATTGATGGTATGTGAGTATTGGGTTTTCATGGGTTCAGCTCGAGAGAGTGAATCCTAAATCCTTTCAATACATTCAGATTGAGAGAGTGAATGGACTAAAGCGTAGGTTGTTCTTAATTTCTTACTTGTTGGTGTTTGAGAGAAACCAACTTGATTCGGGGTAAATTGTTTAAGATAAAGTTTATCCCCACTAAAGTCTAGCTTATTCACTAATTTACAACTATTTACTAACAATTGTGATTACTCATTTGTCTGTATTTTCCTATAATTCGATCACATCCCAGGAACTCGTCTCAATAAATTTTAATTCGTGTTATTTGTTGTTGTTGTAGCTGATAGTTAAAACCAAAATCCCCTTATTTCCACTTGTGTCACCCCTAATTTGAATTATGTTTGCATTCGTAAATATCTAGTCCTATGATTGACTTAAGCATATTCGTAATTTGTTATTGATTCTTAACCACGTACCACTCCCTGTGGGATTTGACCCTAACTCACTTAGTTTTGTTATATTACTGACTAACTATCGTTGTTGACACTTAGAATTGTATAAAGTGTCATGATACGTGAAGTTAGAATGGTGCTGCTGCGGGGAGTCGTCTTGGTTGAGAATTTTTAGTTAGGTTGAATTTTGTTCTTGTTAGTTATAGTTGAACTTACTTAATTTTAGTTTTGGTTTGCCTGTTTGTGTTTTAAAACTGGAAGTATAAGTGTGAACAGAAGCAATGGTAGCTAAGTAGACCACCAAGATGACATCGGAAACCTCAACGATGTCAACGAGCCTAATGCTAATGACTCCCATCTTATGGGTGGAATTGGTGCCATTCGCTTGCCTCCAGCAGAAGGAAACGTTGTGTTACATAGCACAAGTACTATGTTGCAACTCTTACAATTGAAAGGCATGTTCGGTGGTTTGGCTCATGAGGATTCCCATGAGCATATTAGAAATTTCGTGGATGTCTGCGGGCCGTTCTCCTTCAAGAATATATCCCAAGAGTCAGTCTGGTTGAGGTTGTTCCCGTTCTCTTTGATGAAAGAAGCATAGAAGTGGCTGGCTGAGTTGCCACGTGAATCAATCACTTCATGGGAGGAGATGGTCACCATATTTCAAGTACAATTTTTCTCTCCTTCGAAGATGATGACTCTTCGGGATAGTATTCTGAGCTTTAAGCGGTTGGAGGGTGACCCAATTTATGAGACTTCGCTGCGATTTAAGAAGTTGGCGCTATAACGCCCAACCCATGTATACCTGACAACGTTTTGCTGCAATATTTTTACCGGAACCTTGACTCGGTAAACAAGGGAGTTGCTAACCAACTCTTTCCGGGAGGGCAAGTTTTAGAAGAGGCTCATGGTTCGCGGTATTCTATTCACCCTGGAGTCACCAAGTTGTACCGTGACCTACGGAAAGTCTATTGGTGGAATGGCATGAAGAAAGATATAGCGGGTTTTGTTGCCAAGTGTTCAAATTGTCAACAAGTTAAGGCCGAACACTTGAGACTGGGAGGTTTCTTCCAAGATATAGATATGCCCACTTGTAAGAGGGAGGATGTGAATATGGATTTTACTGTGGGATTGTCATTGTTGATAAAATGACAAACTCCGCCCATTTTTGTAACACCTCTCAAAATGAAGTAGGATAAAGTAGAGCCTCACACGGGTTTTATTCATTAATAAATTGTTAAAATAATGAAGAATAGCCTTTTTAGTCAGTTTTAAAGAGTTTGGAAGTCAAACGTCAAGGGACGACCAAGACGTTCGGAAAGTAGTCTTTCACGTGTTGGTGTGTTCTAGTATGTTGTTCATGTTTTTATGTGTTGTTTGGAATCTAAAATCAGTAGAGGTGACCCTAGTGTCTTAATAAATGTATTTAGGGTAAAAAAGTTCGAGTACGACGACCCGGGACAACCGTAAGGGTCCCCGAGGAGGACCCCAAACTTGGCCAAGCAAGCTGCCAAGGCAACTTGAAATAGTGCTCATAGAGGGAGCATGTCCGCATCACGTACGTGTCGCAGACTCTTCTGTCTCAAAATTTAATTTCCAGAAACTTGGTGGGAACACCTCCGCGTCACGGACCTGCTTCCCGACGAAATCTGCGGAAAAAAACTCATGTTTGACTTATTTAAAAGGTCAAACTAAGTGAGGGGTAGTTTGGGTACTTTGGGGAATTATTATAAATGGTTATTCTACCTATATTAGGGTATTTTAAGTGGATAAAACCCCAAGACCTAGAATTAGACCTCATTATCTAAGGGTTCCTACTGATTTCTCATTCAATTCCTAAGGAAATTAATCATAAAGGTATGGGGATTTTATCTTTGATTCTCCTTTCAATCAAAGAGCCAATTCAAAGTGATTTCAATGTTTCTCAAAAACACTAAAAACCCCAATTTCAATGGGTTCTTGCATGAAAGTATTTCGAATGATGTTTTATGTTAATATTGATGGTTTTAAGGTCAAAAACTCCATGAATCCTTGCATATCTTGAAACCCTAATTTTGGGTCTAAAGTGGGTCTATTGATTATGTAACGACCCTCAAAATAAAATAAGATAAAGTAGAGCCTCACATGGGTTTGATGCATTAATAACTTGTCAAAATAATGAATAATAGCCTTTTAAGTCATTTTTAAAGAGTTTGAAAGTCAAACGTCAAGGGACGACCAAGACGTTCGGAAAGTAGTGTTTTACGTGTTGGTGTGTTCTAGTATGTTTTTCATGTTTTTATGTGTTGTTTGGAGTCTAAAATCAGTGGAGGTGACCCTAGTTTCTAAATAAATGTTTTTAGGGTCAAAACGTTCGGATACGACTACTCGGGGGCCACCCTAAGGGTTCCCGAGGAGGACCCCAACCTTGGCCAAGCAAGCTGCCAAGGCAACTTAAAGTTGTGCTTGGAGGGAGCATGTCCGCATCGCGGACTCTACTGTCTCAAGTTTAATTTCCAGAAAACTTGTGGGAACACCTCCGCGTCGCGAACCTGTTTCCCGACAAAATCTGCGAAAATAAAACTCAAGTTTGGCTTGTTTAAAAGGTCCAACTAAGTGAGGGGTAGTTTGGGTACTTTGGGGAATTATTATAAATGGTTATTCTACCTATTTTAGTGTATTTTATGGACGCTTTATTCTGTCTCCACTTATGAAAGGTCTTGACGCCCCTAAACAATAGCAATAGCACGAATCCTAAGCTACGGCACGCGGATTCTATTTCTTTGGATCTGAGCTGAATCTTGTCTATTTCAACCCCCCTAGATTCGGATTCGACTCTAATATGTATTACGTATTCAAATTCGTTTGAACAAGAGGAGAAAAAAAGAGGAGATAGAATCCAATTCTTTTAGATACTTTATCTAAGAAACTCTACCCATCTAGAACTTTTTTTCGTTTTCATATTGAAAAAGTAATAAGAATGAGAGGTGTTAAGCTTTTTATCATCCTGGCGTCGAGCTATTTTTCCGCAGGACCTCCCCTATTTTTCATATTTCTAAGCTAAGATTAAACAAAAGGATTTGCAAATAAGTTGTTATGAGAGATAGGCGCTCTCTTTTAAGTTGTTTAAAACCCCAAAACCTAAAATTGGACGTCATTCTTCAAATTGACCCTTCCCTCTCAAAATAGATTCTCTCAAAAACTCCATTGAAGACCTTGATGAAGCTCAAGCTAGAAGATAGGTTTTCAACTTATTTCTTCTTCAATTTCATGATTCTCCAATAATTAAGGTATGGTGACTCTTTATTCTTGAATAGCCTCTCATTCAAGGAGTTCTATCAAAGATTTTCAAAAGTGATTCAAAGACCAAAATTCCCAATTTTCAATCTAAACATGGGTTCCTTGTCAAACGATTTTCTAAATCATTCTATTGATGAATTAATGTGGAATTAAGGTTTTTAAGATAATTTTCAAAGAAATTCTTAAAGAACCCATGATCCCCAAATTCTCGAAAATTGGCCTATGATGTGGGTCTTTGTGAATATGATATCTATTGGTGAAATTATGTTTAGATTAGATTGTATTGATGTTTATTATGATTATCTATACTTATTCATGTTGAATTGTTGGTATATTGATGAGTTGAGGATTATGGCCTTATGGGCAAAGTTATGGGGTGATCCTTTTGTTTATGGAATTGTACTTACACTATGTTTATGATATTGAATTACATTGTTGATTTCTATTGCTACAGGTCAATTGATTATGAATTGTTGAGGATTGATCCATGGTGATCATGGCTTGGAAAATTGGTAAGTTGACCTAACTTCTAATCTATAGTATGAGAATTGATGTTGTATGGTTTGATCCACTTATGGTGGAGGTGTTCACTTCTTTTCTATCTATCCATGTTGAGATCATGGCCTTGAAGACAATAGATGTGAAGTGAATTGATGATTATGATGCATATGTTTATTAAGTTATGCTATGAAGGTTATTTATTAAATCCTCAATGCTAGCATGGTGTTTAAAGTGTGTTGATGATGAGGAGTATAATGTGAATGATAATATTAGGGATAAGGTGTGGTCTACATGATCGATTATGTTAGGTACTATTGTGGAATGACCCCTACCTATATGACCCCTATATGAATGTTTGATCATATACATGTTAGGAGTACCTATTCAATGTTGAATGTGTCCTTGTCTCCTATGATGAAGTGTGGGTATTTGTTCAAGAATCCCTAAGGGTCATGAATAGGGGACGTTTGAATGGGTTGTGATCCGTTTAAGGGAAGAACACTCAATATCAATGTTGTTGCTAATATGTCACTATGAGGACCAATATGCACACACACACACACTCTACATTTATAGCTATGAATATGATGTGTTATGGTGTCTATTGAAAGGTGAACTCTCATATGCACCCTTACATCTTATTATGCATGCAAAGTGTATGATTAGCAAGGTATGAATATGTGTTGTATAATGGTGTTTATGTGAAAGTCTTTCTCACATATGTACACACACATGAATGAATGAATAAGGTTTATGATAATCTAGTGAAAGTGAGTCTCTTGAAAGTTTCCTCAATTGTACTCTAAACTAGACTACGTTATGAATATGGTATGATTATGTGAAAGCTCATTCTAACATAATGTAGGTTCTATGATGAAAGATCATTCTCATCTTAGAAACCATTGAGCTATATGATATGAGAGGTTAAGTCCCTAAAGCCTACTTTATGAACTAATGTTAAATAAAGGCTTAAAGATGTTTAAAAAGGGAGTTGGAGCTTAGCACCGAGTGATAATGAAAAATGAGAGTGGGGGCTTCAGGTTTAGCAAGTCAGGCTTCCCACAAGAGAACCTTCACATTTAGCAAGTCCGGGATCCCAACATAGATGTTGTCTCATGAGATGGAAACCTCCACGCTTAGTAAGCAAAGGTTTTCTAGTAGCAATCTCCTTGTTCCATAACTATGTGCCCCCGTAGGTATTAGCTTAGTGGATCCACTAGATAGCTATTATGTATATAGGTCCTACTTTGGCAAGTAGTACCCTCTCTTTACGGTGTGGGAGTAGAACATCGGATTCCATGTAGCTCACATGGTCTATGTCGGTTATGGCAATGTCTCCCGAAAGTTAAGAAATGAACTAAGATAAGAATATGAACTCTAATCATGATTTCTTGAAAAGTTACTTAGTGTAGGTAGCACTATGGACCCTACTTATGCATTACACAAGTGGACTCTAAGGGAGGTTATGATTAGGCTCTTTATGTAAAGAAGACTATGGTCTATGTATGTTAATATGAAAGCATGCTATGGTTTACTTTACTTATGTCAAGACATGAAGTATGTTTATGCATGTGAATTACACTTATGACTTCTTAATGGGTTTGCTTAGTATATGTGGGGGTATGGGACTCAATGTGTACATTGCACAAGTGAGCTTGTGAAGGGGTTGTGAGGGTGATTTACCTATGATATGAACTAAATGGGTTATGACTAACGATGTAGTAAAGGAATGAGTCCTTATATGATGTTATGAAGTATGTTGGTCTTATGTCTATATAAAGATGTTATGACTTGTTGAATATGATGTGCCTAGTCTATGGTGGCTTCCAAGGAACACTTGGTGGGAGTAGTATTATGGGATGCTACTCGCACATTGCACTAGTGTGACTTGGGGGTTGTCTTAGGTGATGGTTCCTATGTGAAGACTATGTCTTATGGTGTGCTTATGACTCTATGAATATATGTTGTTGGATTGATGAAGGCTATATGTAAGTTCACCTTTGGTAACCTTAAGGTAATACATTGCACCAAGTATTCCCTAAGGGTTGCTTGAGGAAAGGAGTTAAGATAAATAGGAAGGTAATGTATTGTATGCATTGAATGTGCCTAAACTGTTATAAGTGGCTCTATGTGCTATTATGAATGGTTTCCATGTGTATGATCAGTATGTGGTTTATATTGTGCCTAATGTACTAAATGTTCTTGAAGTTTCTCTAAGAAGGCATGATGCATAGTTTCCAACTAAATGTCCTTTTAAGAGGATGTTTTGCATGGTTATCATACTTAGTGCATTCTTGTACTAACACCATTGTTCTTCATCTTTTTACACCAAGTGTAGGTGATGGTGACTAAAGGGTCTTTCCTAGAAGTGATGAGCTTGGATTACTATTCCCAAGTTCGGGTGTGTCCTTAAAGATTCAAGGACCTTTATGTTAAAGAGTTTCCTTAAGTAAGATTCAAGGACCTTTATGTTAAAGAGTTTCCTTAAGTTCTATGTACTATATAGTAGTTTCTTTTGTATTGTAAGGGTTGTGTCCCTCTTGTGCTGTAGTCATGTTTTAAGATGGCTACATTGAAACAGTAAAAATATTAATGATGCTTGTATGGCTGCATTTCGGTGTTTGAAAGATAAAATAGTATCCACCTCGATTATCATCAGCCCTAATTGGTCCTAATCTTTTGCATTAATGTGTGATGCTAGCGGTATAGCATTGGAAGTCGTGTTGGGGCTAAAGCGCAACAAACTATTTCACCCAATTTTTTACGCAAGCAAGACTCTTAATATTGCCCAGCAAAAATATACAGTCACTGAACAAGAGTTGCTTGCGGTAGTCTACGCATTTGAAAAGTTTCGAGCATACTTGTTAGGCACCAAAGTAACTGTACATACTGATCAGCTGCACTCCGTTACTTGATGGAAAAGAAAGATATAAAACCAAGATTGATAAGGTGGGTGCTACTATTACAAGAATTTGATTGAGGTAAACGATCGAAAAGGATGTGAAAATAAAGTGGCTGATCACTTATCAAGGTGGGAAGTAAGGTTAAATGTTGCGCATGAGGTCGACATAAATGAATCCTTCCCCGATGAATATGTGTTTGCAATATCTCTCAAACATACGCCATGGTATGCATATTTTGTGAACTACATTGTGTGTGGGATGATGCCGGATGAGTTGACCTTTTACCAACAGAAGAGGTTCATGTTCGATGTTAAAAAGTACTTTTGGGATGAACCATACTTGTTTTGAGAGTGTGCTGACCATGTCATTAGGAGGTGTGCTTCGAAAAAAGAAGGATTAGAAATTCTCCATGCTTGTCATACATCTCCAGTGGAAGGTCACCATGGCAGTATTCATAACGCTGCTAAAGTTCTCTAGAGTGGATACTACTGGCCGTGCCTCTACAAGGATGCACATGAATTTGTGAAGAAATACCCTAAATGTCAGTAGCAAGGCAGAGTGTCTAGAAGACACGAATTAACTCTCACTCCTATTTTAGAGGTGGAGTTGTTCGATGTATGTGGGATCGATTTCATGGGCCCATTTATTAGGTCATTTGAAAATAAATATATCTTGGTGGCTATAGATTATGTTTCCACATGGGTGGAAGTCATCGCTGTAACACCCCTAAATGCTTAAACAAATAGTCGCATGTCGTTATATCATCTCGTAATTACTAGAATATGTTATATTCTCATTTTTGGAACTTGAAATGTTGTGATTTGCAAACTTGCTAAGCATAAAATGTTATTGTAAATTAAGGTATTGTATGGGGGTATTTGCATAATTATCTAATTATACTTACTTATACATTGGAAGTGTGGGTATAAAGTAGATCAATATAGTTATATATATGTATGCTTTTTGGGCAGCCATCTATTTGTTTGGGCAGCCCCTTTTGGTGACATCTACCCATGTGACAAGGATAACTTTTGGGACCTTGTCGTTCTTGTGGCTGTGACTTTGTCACTCTTGGCATGCCTCTTGATACAGATCATTTATCATCTTGACTCTGGATTTTTAGTCCGTCTTAAGAATGGAAGTTGTCCATTTTAAGTACGAACTAGAAAGCCATTTTTAATATGGTTAAGGTTTTCTTGATTATTGGGTTTTGACCCTTCATGATAGCTACTTGTGCTTGGTGTGACAACATGATGTATATATTGGACGAGCCTTCTTGTTGAATCTCTTGGAAAATTGTGCTTTGAGCGTTCTTGACATTTGGATCTTTAAATAACGAACTTGATACTCTTTATATAATGTTTACTTGATTTATTTATTATGTTCAATTATGTTGCCCTTTATTTGAGAATGATAACTTGGCAAATTTGAGAGGTCCGAACCTATAGTTTTTACACCACTAAGCTATATGCTTAGCGATAGTTGTTTCTATCATAGGGAATGTTCGAGAGGATTCTTGAAGTTGGACATTGAAGATGAAGATTTTGAAAGCTTTAAGGAAGATCACATTTGCATATAGGCATATATATTTTGTATAAACCTTGGGACTTGTACATGATCTATGTTTTGTATATTTACATGAGAATTTGAGGGCTGATTTTGTCATGTCACCATGGGTTGTAATATAAGTATCGCTATACATTTTTATCTTTTTGAGGTGTGTAAACCCAAGTTTTGTATATACTAAACTTACTATTTGTTTCGAATGTTTGTGTGAAGCATGAGGAGGCTGATTTCAGTACTCGAAAGCTTGTAATATTCTTGTGACTTCATCCTTGAGTGTGAGGATAATAAATACACATGAAAAGCTCGTCGGTTATTTGCTCAAATTACTTTTCGAAGGTCACTATGAATCTAACTCCTCTACTAGATTATAATCAGTATGCCCTCATTAATCACTTTTGAATGTTGCAAGTATAAGTTATGTCTCTTTAAAAAGGGTCGCTACAACTGTTGGTATCAGAGCCTAGGTTTGTGGTACTAGGAATTTTGATTTTGAATTACTTGTTCGCTTTTGAAAAAGGTTCTATTTGTATTATTTGGTCAATTACATGGTTTATACTATTTTTTATCGCATGTAGAGTGCATATGCATGAAGTACATATCCCTAATGCAATGTGATATTTCCTTTTGAAGGAATTAGTTCATGGCCACTTCTTCTGACCGACCTATGGAAGCTGCTCGTGAAGGTTCAGGTGCTTCTGTTTCCCTACCTCATACACTGGAAGGAGTTGGAGAACATATCTCGAATCAGTATGTTCCCCACACTAGTGGTTCTGAACTGGGAAACCATCAGGGTGTAAGAGCTGGTCCACATCCTCACTTGAGTCAAGGTACTCAAACCATGAATCCTCATTTTCAACAAATGACTGAATTCTTTCACCACATGGGTGAATCGATGCATGATCCCTACGGGATTAACTTTGAGAAAATGGGTGGAGTGGAGTTTGAAGGCACTGTTGATCCCACTAATGCTGAACAATGGCTTGATCGCATGGAGAGGGTTTGTGAGCAGTTAAAGTGTTTAGATGTTGCAAAATTTAAGTATGCTATTTCACTATTACAAAAGGATGCTTACGATTTGTGGGTAAGTGTTCCGAAAGCCAAGGTATACCTCCTTTTCTTACTTGGGATGATTTTCTTAAGGAATTTCGTATGAAGTATGTCTCACCTACTTATTGTGATGCAAAGAAATATGAGTTGTTGAATCTAAGGCAACGAGGCATGTCTATTACTGAATACGAACAGAAGTTTCTAAGGCTCTCTCTCTATGCTGGTGGTATTATTAAAAAGGAAAAAGACAAGTGCAAGAAGTTTGAAGACGGTTTAGATGATTCCATTAGGAAGAATGTGGCGATCCTACAACATGAGAAATTTTGTAATTTAGTGTTTGCTACTTCTACTTGGGAACGACTTGATTAAGAAGAAGCTAGTAGAAATGAAAACAGATTCTGAAAGCCTAGACCAGATTTTGGGGGGCCATCCAAAAGGGGAAGGTTTGATAATTCTAAGGCTGGTAGTGATAACAGGCCACCTCAACAAAGGCAAAACAGATAAAAATTTTCTACTCCAAATTATGTCCAAGGCAAGCCTCGTGTTCCCACTTGTCCACAATGTGGAAAGAATCATTATGGTCTAATAGAGGTCAAAGACCTAAAGACACCCAGACAGCAGGTACAAGTGGAGCTAATCAAGCTAGTGGGCAAATGTCTATTGCACGCGCTTATGCTATGAAGTTTACCAAGATTGTCCCTTCGCGATTCAAAACCTAGTCTTCCCTGCTAATTTAATTGAAATGCCCTTCACGGATATTGATGTTATTATCGGGATGGATTGGCTTTATAAATATCTTGTTGTGGTAGATTGTAGGTCTAAGAATGTGATTTTTAAAGATCCTACATTTTCACACATCGTTGTAAAAGGTGAAGGATCAGTGACATCTAGTTTTATTTCTGCGGCCTTGGCAAGAAAGTTTATGCGTCAAGGTTGTGGGGCATACCTTGCTCACATAGTTGATACACAGTTGAAGAGTCCTTGTATCAAGGACATACCTGCTGTATGTGATTTTCCAGAAGTATTTCCAGAAAACCTTCTGGGATTGCTCCCGGAAAGAGAGGTTGAATTTCCAATCGAGCTTATTCCTGGATCTACTCCTATTTTGATCACCCCTAATAGAATAGCTCCAGCAGAGTTAAGATGATTGAAAGCTCAATTGCAAGAACTACTTGAGAAATGTTTTATTCGACCTAGTGTTTCTCCTTAAGGAGCCCTTGTTTTATTCGTAAAGAAGAAAGATGGCACTCTTAGGCATTGTATTGACTGTAGACAATTGAACAGAATCACAATCAAGAATAGATATCCACTACCAATAATTAATGATTTGTTTGACCAACTTAAAGGTGCTAAAGTATTCTTAAAAATTGATTTAAGGTCAGGATATCACCAACTGCGCGTTAGAGAGAAAGATATTCCTAAAACTGCTTTTAGAACTCGATATGATCATTATGAATTTTTGGTGATGCCATTCGGATTGACAAATGCTCCTGCGGTATTCATAGATCTAATGAATCGGGTATTCAAGCCTTATCTTTATCAGTTTGTGGTTGTCTTTATAGATCATATTTTAATATTTTCAAGAATTAGTGAAGACCATGATAAACACCTTTGGATTATTTTGAAAATTTTGAATGAGAAAGAACTTTATGCTAAACTTTCCTAGTGTGAATTTTGTCTTGATGAAGTAGATTTTCTGGGACATGTATCAACTGAAGGTGTGAAGGTGGATCCTACTAAAATACAAGCAATTGTTGAATGGAGACCTCCCAAAAGTCCGACGGAGGTAAGAAGTTTCTTGGGCTTAGCAGGATACTACAGAAGATTTGTGAAAGGCTTTCCCATTATCGCCTCTCCTTTGACTAAGCTCTTGCAAAAGGAGGTAAAGTTTATTCGGGATGACAAATGTCAAGAGAGCTTTGAAACTCTCAAATCCTTCTTGACTCAAGTGCCTATACTTACTCTACCAATTGAAGGGAAAGAGTATGTAGTATACAGTGATGCTTCTCACAATGGTCTGGGATGCGTTTTGATGCAAGAAGAGAAGGTAATTTCTTATGCCTCTCGTAAATTAAAACCGCATGAATTAAATTATCCTACTCATGATCTTGAACTTGCTGCTATAGTGTTTGCTTAAAAAATATAGCGGTATTATTTAAATGGAGAGAAATGTCATATCTTCACTGATCACAAGAGCTTAAAGTACTTGGGTACTCAAAAGGAGCTAAACCTTCGACAACGTAGATGGCTTGAACTAATCAAGGATTATGACTGCATGATTGATTATCATCCAGGTAAATCCAATGTGGTTGCAAATGCCTTAAGTCGAAAATCCTTCGCAGGCATTTCTTTGAGTCCTTTACCCTTGCTTCTTGAGTTAAGAGCCATGAATGTTTGTTTTACACTAGATTCAAATGGTTCAGCTATTGCTAATTTTCAAGTAAAGCCAATATTAGTTGAACAGGTGAAAGAAGCACAAATGTTAGATGAGAAACTTGTAAAATTGACCAAAGGAGTTCAAAGTGGGGAAAAACTTGATTTTACATTTACGAAGGATGGTGGCTTATTTTATTAAAACAGGTTATCTGTCCCTAATGATGACAAATTGAGGAGAGAAATATTGAATGAAGCACATACTTCACCATATGTAATGCATCCTGGAGGTACAAAGATGTATCGGACCATCAACGAAAATTATTGGTGGAATGGTATGAAGAGAGACATTGCGGAGTTCATCTCAAAATGTTTGGTTTGTCAACAAGTAAAGGCAGAACATCAAGTTCCAGTGGGTTTACTACAACCCTTGACGATGCCAGAATGAAAATGGGAGAGAATAACTATGGACTTTGTTTCTGGACTTCCTCGCACTCAGAGAAATCATGATGCAATATGGGTGATTGTGGACAGGTGATGCTTATCGTGACCAACTACACTATCCTACAATATGAGCGTCTACGATCGTCAATAATATAGTAACCCAACCGAGGGTTGGGGTCGTCTCCCAAGGGAGCGGTTTTGAGAATTAATAACCAATTAGAATTTCATTCAAGTTAGTCGTAGTTAAAGATATTTGTGATAAAAGACATAGTAAATTAAAAAGAGGTGACACAAAAGTGTCAAATATCAAAGGGGGTTTTGTAACAAGTAATCAAATAGCAAAATAAACAAGAAAATCAAGTATGGGGAAAGGTTCTTGGGATGTGATCGCACTACAAGTTGAGATAAAATGATGGGTACATGCTTTCAATAGGAAATTTGCAAGATAATAGTGACTAGGCTAAGCTTTAAATGGAAATAAGTTTCCTCTCGGGAAACTTACCTCGTTTCATATGTGTTCTTCTCGGACACCCATTTGCCGCATGAAGACCAGCCTACGCCTTGCCCCATTCACTTTCTCGAGCTGAGTGTTATTATATGGAACTAGGGCTCACTCTCTCGAGCTGAACCTCATGTCAACCCACTCCTTAGGCCATCAGTCCAGTGGTTTTGGTTTCACGACCTCCCTCTCGTGCAAGACGAAAACACATGGGTGGCTTTATATTTGCAACTACAAACCCTTTAGATTAAACCACAACCACTAGGTGAAATCACCATTAACATACATCTAACCTATCAACAAGCAAGACCGAACAAGAATATCAACCAATATTTGCTAAATCACACCCCAAGAATGGAGGGTTTTAGCCACACATCAAGAAATGAGAAATTATACCTAACATGATAATGAAATCAACTGGGTATAAGAAATTAAACCTTGAATTAAGCAAAGGAAAGTGAATAGAGAAGACCCACTTCCAACTTGGGGAAGAAGAACTCCTTTCTTCAAGTCTCCACAAAAACCTCTCCAAGCTTGAGAGAAAAATATAGAAAAATACTATAGACTAATAATAATTTTTACTCTAAAAATGTTCCACACTAAAGAGTACAATTCTAATTAGTATTTATAGTTTTCACAGATTGTGCTGTGGAGGATTGTTCGGCGAAATTAGTCGAGATCGCCGATGAACTCGGCGATCCGCCTTTCGGTCAGCTCATCAGCTTCAGTTTCTAGCCTTTAGAATCCTCGCATTCTGGATCATTGGGAGGTACAATGCTGCTTCGCGGAACTAATCGGCGACTCGCCGACTACTCCTTTCCTCACCTTTTGATCCACTTCCTTCAAGACTTCGCGTACTGGAACAAAGGGTGGTTCATGTCGTTTCGGTGACTCGCCAAGATGAACTCGGTGATCCGCAGGATTTCATTTCTTATTCTTTTTAGCCCAATTTGCTCCCTTTTTCGCCTAAGTGTCCATGCTTCCACTAAAACATTAAATAATTGTTATTTGTGCAAGTTCAAGCTCAACAAAAGTATCTAAAATGCCCTCACGTAAAGAATGATTCCATATTCACACACAAATATGAGTCAATGTAAGACCAGGAATCGGATACAACGCTCACACTTAAAAAGAGGAACCCTTATTTTCCAATTGACTTTCGATTCGTCTTACTCAAGAACACAAAGGTCTTTCTAATGCTTGTAATGGGGCTGAGGGCAAAGGAATGGTCATTTAGGCTCAGTGAGTTTCATCCTCGTGAGATGTGATGTTCTCAAGGAATCCTCTTTCCTTCCTTTTTCAATTCTTCTTTTAATGCTCATAAGTCATCCTATTATTCGTTATCCATGAATTGCTTGGAAACCCACTTTCTTTTGCACCTTTATATCACGATTTTCTTTTTCTTTCTTTTTGTATCTCTTTCTTTTTCTCTTTTTTTTTTATTTGGAGGTTTCACTACAAGAAAATGCTTCATTAAAGACCAACATTTAGTGACGAGTTAATAATCTGGTCCCTGAGAGTACACATATAAGGACTAGTTTTTATATTGGTCCCTAATTTTCTATTTTGTTTGGTTAACTAGTGAAAGGAATTAGTTTGGTCGTCAGAATAGTACAGTTCCAGTCCCTGATGCTCTAAATTGAGCGGGATTAACCGCGCTAATATTTTAAGCCACTAAAATGGTTTTCAGAAAAGCAAAAATTAAATTATTTGAACAGTTTTAATTTAAGAAATAAAAGAAAGACCCCTCAAAGTCTCTTATTTTTTGTTTCCCAATAACCCTAAACTCGTCTTTTTGTTCCAAAGCGGCGATTTCTCTCTATTCCTTGGTTTTCACTGCCATTTTCTTGCCCATTTCCTCAATTAAAGTGAAGAGTTATTTCCTCCACCTTTGTTGTATGCAATTATTCTGCTATGTCGGTCACTGGTTATCACAAATGCAAAGCTTTTCTTCTTGGTTAGTGCATTTTCTTTCGGTGTTTTTGGTTTCTTGTATACAGAATCATAATTTGCTTGTCCTATAGCAACTAGTATGTATAGGTTGTTTAATTTGGCCCACCTAGAATAATCTCTTTTTTGAGGTAACTTAATCTATTTTTCAGGGTATTCCTAAAGTTAGATTTCATGTTAAAGTTAGGTTTTTTAATCACCCTGTTTTTTAATCATTCTGGTTGCAGATGAACAAAACCTCAAATGGTTGAAAGAGTAACACCTATGAATCTGCGCGAAAAACACCCATATCTTGTTCAGATCAAGTCCTGTAAAATTGCTCCTATTAAGCATCATGTTAAAAGGTATATTTTAAGTACAATTGAAGTATATACTGTTATTCACACTGCTTTATTTTTCTTTTGTGTGCAAATAAGTAATTTCTGAACTTCCGAATAGAAATGGGTTGTTTATGGAGGATTAGTGGCCTAGTAGCATATTCCATTAATTGCACTTGCTAAGGCTCGTAAGAGTTTTACAAAAACAGAGGAAGATGATTATATGGTGTTAGACTATTGAACGAATATACATATTAATGACGATTTACATTTATTTGAAAAACAAAAATAGAAAGATTTACTTTTGGATGAAAGAGGAATAAATGAACTAGGATTCTAAGATGTAACAGTGACTCCTCCCGGGATATGGGTTGGGTGACGATGTGAAACATGGTACTGAAATCATAACACAAAAGGTTGTCATAAATCACAAGATATAAGTCATTTTTGATAAAGGATCTGAATTAGTTTTTTGAATTTTGGACAACATGAACGAATTACATGACTTAGTACTTAGCTAATTGGATTTTCTCTTCGAACAGTCATTTTGTAATAGTCTGCGAACTGTAATGATGACTTTGATCATAAGTTTACTCTATGTCTGGTAGAAAAAGATATAGTGAGTGAAAAATTCCTTGTTAATACTCTCCATATACTATATACAACACAAAACAAGCCATTCAATGAATGATAATGTATTATACGATGCCAATAAGATGTAGCACATCTATACTAGTACACCATCTTTATTGCAACTTTTGTGAGCTCTTACACTACTATACAAAGATTATCAGAATAGATGTATGGATAGATTCCCATAAGAATTATATATGGCTTTATACTAGCCTTTTTAATTTATAATTCATGTGTATATTTTATTATTGTTATATTATATGAATTTGGTCCTTTCGTTGTGTGCTATTTGTTTATTAAAGCTAGAAGTATATCTGAGGTTTTGTTTTGATATTGCGATTTGTTTACTGTTACTCTTAACAAAAGGGCTCATTTGTATGCTGTCTTGATTATTATGCCTTTGGATAAATTTTTGATCCCTCTGAAGACTTATTGCGTGATCAGTAATGGAGTTCTGCTAGAGATACTAAACATGCCATTTTATCAAGTTTGATTTTCTTTTTTATCTTTTCCAAACACCACAAAAAATGGAAACAAAGCTTAAAATGCAAAAACACTTAAAATAAGTCAAGTCAAACACCCTCTAAATAGAATAAGTCCATTACAATATGGAGTCTTATTGAACTCAGTTATTACTAATTGAATTTAAAGAACTATTGAACCAGAAAAATCAAGTTACACAAATATTTACTTCATACAGAACTTGAACAGTTGATTAGCAGTTGAAAAATTCTCACTAGTATCTTGAAGTTTTAATTTTGTTCTAACAAACCAGCAACCTTCTTTTATTTGTTGTTTTTTTCTATTTCATAATTGATAACCTTCATATTTATGAAAATCAAGTGAAAATTTTATTCTTCTCTAGCCAATTTTATAATTATTTGTCTCTAGAATGCTATTCTTGAATATGATGTTCATGTGTTTATATCCTTCGCATCATGTTTACAAGGTTGGAATATTCATGTACTCTTCAATTATGGGTGTTCTTCAAAGAAAACAAATCACTGAGTTCTTTTCTTCTGAAATTTGATTCTAGTGCAACGATGGAGTCATTATTTAGCTTATGAGTTTTCAGAAGGTATAACTATTGGTTGAAATGCTGTTTCATAATGTCTTTTAAGACATTAGAATATACACCCCACTAATTTTTACTTTCTCACACAAAACCCCCCTTCTTCCCGCCTTTTTTCTTTATTTATTTTATATTTCAAAAAAGGTATTATTGTGGAGCTCATTCTCCACGTTTATTTTCTTATATATAACATTTGATTTTGTATGTTATGTCATTCTATCTTTATTGTTATTCATTTGCCTTAGGAGAAGAACTTTGGTTCTATGAACAAATAAACTAAGAGAAGCTTTAATGGTAGGAAGAATGAAACAAGTATAAGATATTCTCCTTCATAATTATGAAAGAATGAGTATCCTATAGAATTTTTTAAAACTAAATAAATGCTCACATAAAGCTGTTTACCATTCATCTCAAGTTTTATCTGCAACTAGGATGTTGTGCTTTCTCATATCAAAATCAATTAGAACATGTTTGATTTAAATGATAGTATTGATGTTGATGACTCAGATAAGTTACTGTTCTAGAATTAAAAAAATTATCACCTCTATATACATGTTTTTCCTAATCGTCATTGTTTGTATTCTTGCAGGCCCTTCTTGTTGGTGTTTAATTTTTGAAGTATATACACTTATCATTTCTGCCTTTAAACTTTATTCTGGTAAGTGTCTAAGTCACTGCTAAACTTGTATTAATAGAATAACTTTTTAACAGTTTTTTGAATTCTAACTTTATAGTTTTTCTAAAGAGAAATTATGTCCTACATTTTTTCAGGGTTTGAGGATTTTCAAGAGATGCAAGATTTGAAGACATTGCAAGTTAACAAATTGATTGTTATTTAGCTAGGGACTATTGGAAAATACAATATATTTTTAATAGATGTTATGTTCTTTTCTAAGTGAAAGTATAAACAACGTTGATACTTATGTATCATGGTGTTTTGTCTATATAATATATGAAAGCATCCTATTATTTATAATTTTTTTCTATGTGCATTTGATTATGTATATTGAAAATAGATCAATTAAAGAGCACATATAAATTCATGGACCACATATATGGTCCCTAAAACACTTGTAAGGATCAAAATATTTTGGTTGATTTCTAGTCTGTTAGGGACAAGCAGAACTGGTCTTAAAAAAGGTATTAGTCACCACTTGATTTATGTTTAGGCACCAGAAATGCAATCCCTAAATGTGTTTAGGGACTATAACTTTTTCAGTCGCAAAATCATTTTAAGGACCAGAAAGTTTTATCGGTCGCTATTAACTTATCGACGGAGCCTATTGAGACGGGCAGCGACCAGATATTTCTGGTCGCAAATGACTTTTAGGGACTAGAACTGGACTTTTAGGGTACGACACCCCGGGGGCCACCATAAGGGTCCTCGAGGTGGACCCCAACCTTGGCCAAGTAAGCTGCAAAGGCAGCTTGAAGTTGTGCTTGGTAAGAGAATGTCCGCGTCGCGGACTAGCTCCACCAAGGGCCAAATGTTTGGTCCGCGTCGCGGACATGTTGCAGACTCTACTGTCTCGAATTTAATTTCCAGAAAACTTGTGGGAACACCTCCGCGTCGCGAATTTATTTCCCGATGAAATCTGCGAAAATAAAACTCAAAGTTTGACTTTTTAAAAAGGTCCAACTAAGTGAGGGGTAGTTTGAGTACTTTGGGAAATTATTATAAACGGTTATTCTACCTATTTTAGGGTATTTTAAGTTGGTTAAAATCCCCAAAACCTAAAATTAGACCCCATTCTTCAAATTGACCCTTCCCTCTCAAAATAGATTCTCTCAAAAACTCCATTGAAGACCTTGATGAAGTTCAAGCTAGAAGATGGGTTTTCAACTGAGTTCTTCTTCAATTTCATGGGTCTTCAGTAATTAAGGTATCGTGACTCTTGATTCTTGAATAACCTTTCATTCAAGCAGTTCAATCAAAGATTTTCAAAAGTGATTCAAAGACCAAAATTCCCAATTTTCAATATAAACATGGGTTCCTTGTCAAACGATTTCCTAAATCATTCTAATGATGAATTAATGTGGAATTAATTTTTTTGAGACAATTTTCAAAGGAATTCTTAAAGAACCCACGATCCCCAAATTCTCAAAAATTGGCCTATGAGGTGGGTCTTTGTGAATATGATCTCTATTGGTGAAATTATGTTTATATTATATTGTATTGATGTTTATTACGATTATCTATACTTATTCATGTTAAATTGTTGGTATATTGATGAGTTGAGGATTATGGCCTTATGGGTAAAGTTATGGAATTGTACTTACACTATGTTTATGATATTGAATTACATTGTTGATTCCTATTGCTACCTATGTCAATTGATTATGAATTGTTGAGGATTGATCCATGGTGATCATGGCTTGGAAAATTGGTAAGTTGACCTAACTTCTAATCTATAGTATGAGAATTGATGTTGTATGGTTTGATCCACTTATGGTGGAGGTTATAAATTTTCCGCTATTTTTCTATGATAAATGCTATGACGAATGCTAAGGGCTTGTATAAGACCTCCGAGAGGTCGAATACGCCGGTAACGACTAGGGGTGCTCTCGGGTCATTACAAATACAATAGGTTCAGGAGTCTTTCTTTCATTTCTTGACTTTTGCTTTTCCTTTTCACGACACCCCCAACTTAGACTTTTGGCCTAAGTTGGCTATTCACTAAACACATCTCAAAAGGATTATAGGTAGTGGATGAAAAAAAGTCTAAGTTTCATCAAGTTTCTACCAAACGAGGATAGGGTCAAGGGGTGTTCAAGAGAGTTTCACACGCTCACGAGTAGGCCAGAAAAAGAGGTATATGTCAAATTGGCTCATACTCTTTAAAATTGCGTAAGATCATTTCAAGAGTAAACCTTTCTAAATCAATCAGACTAACAGGGAAAATTCTAGGTTTATTCATGCAAGGTTTGAAGTAAGCTAATCACACAAGGCATCGATACTTCAGTTGGACAAGACTAGACATGTTTGCTAGCGTGCAACGGTCCTCACAAGAAAATCAATTCGATAAATGGCTAGTCACAACGAGATGCAAAGAGTGCACATATTGTCTATGTACCTTCATTTGGCCTCGTCGTAGCCATACATTCATGTTTGTTCAATTGAAAGCACTATTTAAGTCATCGATATTGATCGCAATCGAGATATAAAGTTTTCCAAAAAAACAGCCACTTTCAACAGAAGAGGTGGCAAAAAGTTTTTTCAAAGGATCAAAATTGATTTTCCAAATAAAACAACAGGACCATGAGCTCAAACATCCACAAAAAAGTAGTATTTAAAACACAAATAAAAAATAGACAGCCCAAATATCCAAATAACACAAAAAGTAACACACAAATGCGGGCCTCACCCCACTACAAATAAAAGCATTTGGCCTCAAATGGAAATAACAACAAATCTGAAAGGTAGAGTCACAAAAGACAGAGAGGGAGATAAAAAGGTGATCCTGGCTTGGCGCATCTATCTGAGTTTCAAAGCTAAGGGTAACCTCCAGAAGGACCAGCTCCACTGAATCTCGCAGCCGGAGCTCTGGCCAAGGAAGCCTGCACAGCAGCATCTATCATGATTTCCTCAGTCTCTGCTATGTCATTTGTTGTAGTTCCCTCGAACATCTATTCATCAGTCTCTGCTTCTGCTCCCGAATCTTCGGTCTGCTCCGCTCTATCCCTATATCCATTAGTAGTCTGAGGCCTCTCAGGCATGGCTGGAATTTCCACTATCCCAAAGACCATGGATACATCAATGTCCTTCAAGTGATTCACATCTTCTCGCAGCCAAGCAATGGCAGCTTTTTAAAATCTTATCTCACTAGTGGACCCTTGCTTGTGCTCACATACCGTTATCCTGGACACTAAGGCTTCGATGGTAGTGTTCAAGGGTGTTACAGAATCAATTAAGGCCATCTGGATCAGGCCTAGAACAGCTGGTTTTAAACAGGCGGGCCTACGATCAGCAGATAGGACCATTTGTCCCATACAAAGTAGGGAAGCGTGGGTGAGGGGGGTGCCTAGAAATAGCAGTAGAGGACCTTGAGTCTTAGTGGAAGTAGAAGTGGTAATGGATAGACCTGAAGTTCCAAGAGTTGGAGTGAGCAGAAGTGTTTCTGTAGGTGTAGATCTAGTGGTCGCCACTTCAGTCTGCTTCTTTTCAGCTTGATCCTTAAGATATTCGGCTTCGTACTTTTGGATATTGGTCAAGGTTGTGGGCATAGCTTCTACATCCTTCTCGGCATCCAAAGGTACTCGGGCATTTCTGTATAATGCGTTAATTAATATCGGAAAAGGTAGAGATGTCTGGCTTTGCTTGGCGCGCATATGGATTTCGAACGCAATAATTGTTCCCAGATTTATCCTTGTTTTCTCTATGATGCACCCAAGACATGTTGCTTTAGCGCGGCAAAGAATTGATTCATTCTGTGAAGGCATAATGGAGCTGCTAATAAATCCTAACCAGTATGTTGCAACTACGTTCAGATCTTTCTTTTCGTTAGGGATTCCTTCGGCTAGCCATTTCGGAGCATCATCATCTTAGATTAGCGCGACCAACCACTGTTTTATTGCATCCAGCTGCTTCGTTCTGATCAAGTGCTGACAATGATCATTAATCTTAGTGGACATACCCAAGGCCATGTTGATAGCCTCACTGTCACAGGCTACCTTCCTTACTCTGACCAATACATAGTCAACTGCTTTGAAAGACGCGAATAGTCTCTTCTGCTGAGGTACCAATGCACTGTATGCACTATAAAACTACCTGACCCAGCTTGGCAGATAAGAACAACGTGATTTTTGAAAACTTGAAATTTGTGATATTTTAGGCACTCCAATATCTCAGTATACCTATCGATCACCCCATCTATGGACAACCATTTTTCTTTAATGATTGTTCTTAGTCCATCAGACTTTAATCTATTCGATGATCTAGGCGGGGGGGACTTGTACTGGAGGTGCAAGTATTATTGCCTATTCTTGAGCTGGAGCAGTCTAAGCAATGGATCGAGGGTTTTTGATCTGCGATGTGTCATGAAGCTGTTTGGATCGTAGCTCATTCCTCCGTGCCTCTATCAGTTCATATTCACTTGAGCTCATACTCTCACTATCGTATGTTGTTGGGTCATTGGTGTAAAAACCCATGCTATCAAAGCTTACATATGATAGCTCAATGATTTTGTCCTTTCCCTTGCCTCTCCTGCTCACACTGGAAGGTTTCGCAACATTGCTTTTGGATGCAGCTGCATCATCGTTAATTGTTATCCCTTTTTTCTTGCTTTGAGTTAGCTTGTTGCCCTTGTAACTTTGGGTGTGGCCATGTCTACAGTCAATAAAGAGTAAGTTTGGAATAAGTAAATCAGTGGTGCAGACCTTTAGTGGCAGACAGATGCGCCAAACTAGTCGGCGAATCACCAAATCGAGCTTGCCTACGATTTTGCCCTAATAGACTTCACTAGTCGGCGATGAGAAAGTGCGAATCGCTGATTACTATCGGCGATCAAAGGTTCGTTCACTGAAAGTTACAGTGCAATGAATATTCAGGAATGTAGTTAGAGGGCGATCAAAGTCACTTTAGGCGAGCTGCTTAGTTGTTTGATGAACCCGATCCAGTTCGCTAAACAACATAACGTGTCTTACTTCAATTCAAATTCGACCTCGCAAATTTCCAAAATACAATTAACAGTTGCAATAGTGAAATTAAATTAAGATCGATGACATTCATTCACCCAAAGCTCAAATCATTTCATGCATAGGCAAAGAGGGATTTCAAAAATTGATCAATTAGACAAGATATGTTTATCAGAGAGAGGCCTAGTACATGTCAACCCAACCAGTTTTAATTTAATAAGAAAATTTTAGAAGTTTCGGGAGTTGGGAGAAACCAACCTGTTATGCTGCTTGAACTGTGTAGAAATGCTAGGAAGCAATGTAATCCCACGCTTTAGCACTAAGCGATAACTAAAATACCAAGAGTGTAGAGATAATGAATCTTACTTACTAGGTGCGGTTTTTCGACAATGGAAATTGAGTGGAGAATGAACATTTTTCCATTTTTTGAAACTATTGGTCTTTAAAAACTGACCAGTTGTTGCTCATTCAGAGATATTAGTTTGTACCGCTGAATGATTCAGCGTTACGCCAATCAATTGCCTTCGCCGCCGATTGTTACATCCTGTAGCTTGGATCTTGAGTCTATCGGCGATCTAGATCGAAGTCGCCGAATAGTTCAGCTACTCGCCGAATGGGACTATCAATTACCAGTCCACATTTTTCATTCATTCTCCACATTTTCTCCTGCGAAATTAATACACCATTATTTCTAGTATAAAACTAAACCTCGTAAAGGTTTTGGGTTGCCTCCCAAACAGTACCTTAGTTAACGTCGTGGCACGACGCAGGTCGATACTCACACCGGCCTTTTGGTGTTACACCTAGTGTAGCTAGGTGATCCTGCTTGCTCACACGGATGAAGCTGAGGTAGTGCAAGATTCAAGAGAGTTTCGATTAGCTGAATAGACCTAGAACGAGAGCCACTCATTTGATTCAGCGTTTCGACATTTTCTCTAATTTCCTCTAGTACTTTGTCTTGCTCATTTAATTTTTGGAGGATGGTTAACAAAGTATCATTGATACTACTCTTTTCAATGTCCATGCATCTTCCCTGATCCGTAGATGATGGGTGCTTACGCTGTCCTTTAGACATCAAATCCAATTCTTTGACCTTTTGGGTCAAGCTATTCATCTAACCCAACAAAATGGTCAATTGCTGGTCCTTCTCTCCATCCTTGTTGGTTTTAGCTGCACGGTCAAGGAATTTTGCTACAGTGTCATAGGGGTATTTCTCACGTCCACTTGGCATGAGTTGGTTCATTATTTCTCTATTTTCAGAACTTAGACCCCGTAGAAGCATTCCAGTAGGATTAAATCGGGCATTTCATGAGTTGGTCAGTGTATCAATAGTATTTTAAACCGCAGCCACGACCCATGAAAGGGTTCTCCTTCGAGATGCTTGAAATTGAGGATGTCATCCTTGAGCCTCATCACCTCTGCTGGAAGAGGCTCATGTATACTCATTGGCCCTCATTGTCCTGTCTCAACATGAAACCAACTAAACAACACTAAAATTTAGGTTAGTACACTACTGCTAACAAGAACAACAATTCTATTAGACTAAAAATTCTCAAATAACACCACTCCCCGGTAGTGGCGCCATTTTGATGCTTATCGTGACCAACGACACTATCCTACGATATGAGTGTCTACGATCCTCAATAATATAGTAACCCAACCGAGCGTTGGGGTCGTGTCCCAAGGGAGCAGTTTAGAGAATTAATAACCAATTAGAATTTCATTCAAGTTAATTGTAGTTAAAGACATTTGCGATAAAAGACAGTAAATTAAAAAAAAGTGACACAAAAGTGTCAAATATCAAAGGGGGTTTTGTAACAAGTACTCAAACAACAAAATAAACAAGAAAATCAAGTATGGGAAAAGGTTCTTAGGATGTTACCGCAATAAAAGTTGAGATAAATTGTTGGGTACAGGCTTACAATAGGAAAATTGCAAGATAATAGTGACTAGGCTAAGCTTTAAATGGAAATAAGTTTCCTCTCGTGCTACTTACCCCGTTTCAAATGCGTAACTCTCGGACACCCATTTGCCGCATGAAGACCAACCTACGCCTTACCCCATTCACTCTCTCGAGCTGAGCGTTAGGATATGGGAATAGGGCTCACCCTCTCGGGTTGAACCTCATGTCGACCCGATTCTTAGGCCATCATTCTAGTGGTTTTGGTTTCGCGACCTCCTTCTCGGGCATGCTGAAAATACATGGGTGGCTTTATATTTGCAACTACAAACCATTTTGATTAAACCACAACCACTAGGTGAAATCACAATTAAGGAAACCACTAACCTATCAACAAGCAAGACCCAACAAGAATATTAACCCATATTTGCTAAATCACACCGCAAGAATGACGGTTTTTAGCCACACATCAAGAAATAAGAAATTATACCTAACATGATAAGGAAATCAACTGGCTATAAGAAATTAAATCTTGAATTAAGCAAAGGAAAGTGAATAGAGAAGACCCACTTCCAACTTGGGGAAGAAGAACTCCTTCCTTCAACTCTCCACAAAACCCTCTCCAACCTTGAGAGAAAAATACAACAGACTAATAATATTTTTTACTCTAAAAATGTTCCACACTTAAGACTACAATTCTAACTAGTATTTATAGTTTTCACATATTGTGTTGTGGAGGATTGTTCGACGACATTAGTCGAGATCACCGATGAACTAGGCGATCCGCCTTTTGGTCAACTCATTACCTTCAGTGTCTTGCCTTTAGCATCCTCACATTCTGGATCATTGGGCGGTACAGTGCTGCTTCGCAGGACTAATCAGCATCTCACTGACTACTCCTTTCCTCGCCTTTTGATCCACTTCCTTCAAGGCTTCACATACTGGAACGAAGGGCTCTTCATGTCGTTTCGACAACTCGCCAAGTTGAACTCGGCGATCCGCAGGATTCCATTTCTTGTTCTTTTCAACCCTATTTGCTCCGTTTTGCACCTAAGTATCCATGCTTCCAGTATAGCTTCAAATACCTGAAATTTCAGCGTTTTAATCAGATATTGAGATAAAACAAGCATTCAAGGTTACTATTTATATTAAAATAAAGCCCTAAATGAGTCCAATATGTGGACTCATCAACAGGCTCCCGAAGAGTGCTCACTTTTTAGCAATCAGGATGGATTACTCACTTGAGCATTTAGCCGAGTTGTATATTAATGAGATTGTAAGACTACATGGGATCCCTATGTCTATTGTATCAGACCGGGACCCAAGGCTTACATCTAGATTTTGGGGTAGCTTGCAGGAAGCTTTGGGTACTAAGTAGAGGTTTAGCACTTTGTTCCATCCTCAAACAGACGGCCAGTCGAAAAGGTGATACAAATTTTGGAGGATATACTTCGAGCTTGCATTATGGAGTTTGAGGGTAGTTGGGACAAACACTTAGCTTTGATAGAATTTACTTACAATAACAGTTACCAATCGAGTATTGGAATGCCTCCCTATGAAGACTTATACGGAAGAAAATGTCAGACCCCTCTTTGTTGGAGTGAAGTTGGTGAAAGAAAGCTTGTTGGTCTTGAAATTGTGCAACAAACAGAGGACAAGGTAAAAATTATCAAAGATCGTCTAAAAATTTCTTCGGATAGACAAAAGTCGTACGCTGATCTTAAAGGGTGTGACATTGAATATCAAGTTGGAGATAAAGTATTCTTAAAGGTGTCTCCATTGAAAAAGATTATGAGATTTGGCCAAAAAGGATAACTTAGTCCTCGATTTATCGGACCTTATGAGATACTTGGAAGGGTTGGACCAGTTGCATATAAATTGGCTTTGCCACCTGAGTTAGACAAGATCCACATGTCTTCCATGTTTCTATGCTTAGAATATATCGTTCTGATCCATCTCATGTTCTTCTAGTTGAATCTATTGAGGTTAATCCTGATTTGACGTATAATGAAGAACCTATCCTAATTCAAGCTCGAGAAGTAAAGCAACTTAGGAACAAGAGAATCCCTTTTGTAAAAGTACTCTGGAAGAACCATTATGGAAAAGAAGCTACTTGGGAAAGAGAAGAAGACATGAGAACCCAGTATCCGCGCTTGTTTCGCAACTAGTTTAAGCTAAATTTCGAGACGAAATTACTTTAAGGAGAAGAGTGTTGTAACTCCCCTAAATGCTTAAACAAATAGTCGCATGTCGTTACATCATCTCGTAATTACTTGAATATGTTTTATTCTCATTTTTGGAACTTGAAATGTTGAGATTTTCAAACTTGCTAAGCATAAAATGTTATCGTAAATTAAAGTATTGTATGAGGGTATTTGCGTAATTATCTAATTATACTTACTTATTTATTGGAAGTGTGGGTATAAAGTACATAAATATAGTTATATATGTATGCTTTTTGGGCAACCATCTATTTGTATTTGGGCAGCCCCTTTTGGTGACATATGCCCATGTGACAAGGATAACATTTGTAGCTATATATGTTTACACCTCCTTTGATTGAATTCGTTTTCCCTCAAGTCTAAGAACATTATAACATTAGCTAAAGAGTTGTTCTTCAAAATCAAGAGAAAAGTAAGTCCTTTTGGCTTGAATCCGACACACACACACTTCCTTTTGGTAAGTGACGAATCTGCTTCTGAGCTGGGTAGTTTTTGGTATTTTATGCATATATCATTCAAAAGAACTTAGTTTACAGTGAACAAATATGTTTTAGAAAGCTAATTTGTATACCTACAACCCTTGTGTTTATTTAAAATTCTAATTTAACTGTTATGGATACGAAATAAGAGACGCAACATATGATATATTCCATCCAGATTCTGGAATTAGGAATTTTGTACGTTCAACTGTTAGTGTTTTGATTATATCTTTTTGTACAAAGCGTATTTTGCGGTGATTCTTAATTATTTTCAAGCTTAAGAAATGTACCTACATCTTTTATGTAGGATATAAATTCCATTTTGGCCGTTTTCTATTTCAAATCTAAGTTGCGATATGTAGTGCGTTTATTGGGCAGAATATCTGTTTTGGAAGTATAGTCATATTTGTACAGGCTAGGTTTACTTGTGATGATAACCCTAAGTTACACCATCATTATTGAGCTAATAGAAAGTAAATAAGTCATTGAATTCATTTTTAAGGTTGTATATCCTCGTGTACGAGTTGAAGATTTTGATACGCTGGTTGGTCTACGATTTGAACTCGTGAACTCGTGTTGGACTATTTTTGTGCTAAAGAACTGAGGTTTCTGTATAAACTTATACTTGTACTCTTTTTACTTGCTGGTATATCTGAAAGTTTACTTTGGTACCTTGGCTACCTCTTGTCACTTTGCATTGTCGAATTGGTATTCTTTAATAAATTAAAGACGCATGTGTAACTCACCCACTTGTACGGATTGTTTGATCACTTGGCACTCTTGTTGATACCTTGTCCTTCTTGTGGCTGTGCCTTTGTCACTCTTGGCATGCCTCTTGATTCAGATCATTTATCATCTTGACTCTGGATTTTTAGTCTTTCTTAAGAACGAAAGTTGTCCATTTTAATTACGAACTAGAAAGCCATTTTTAATATGGTTCTTGGTTCTCTTGATTATTGGGTTTTGACCTTTCTTGATACCTGCTAGTGCTTGGTGTGACAACATGATGTATATATTGGGCGAGCCTTGTTTTTGAATCTCTTGGAAAACTGTGCTATGAGCGTTCTTGATATTTGGATCTTTAAATATCGAACTTGATACTCTTTATGTATTGTTTACTTGATTTATTTATTATGTTCAATTATGCTGCCCTTTACTTGAGAATAATAACTTGGCGAATTTGAGGGTTCCGAACCTATAGTTTTTACACTACTAAGTTATATGCTTTAGCGATAGTTGTTTCTATCGTAGGGAATGTTCGAGAGGATGCTTGAAGTTGGCCATCAAATATGGAAATTTTGAAAGCATTAAGGAAGATCACATTTGCATATAGGCATATATATTTTGTATAAACCTTGAAACTTGTACATGATCTATGTTTTGTATATTTACATGAGAAGTTGAGGGCTGATTTGGTCATGTCACCATGGGTTGTAATATAAGTATCGCTATACGTTTTTCTCTTTTTGGGGTGTGTAAACCCAAGTCTTGTAATATACTAAATTTACTATTTATTTTGAATGTTTGTGTGAAGCATGAGCAGGCTAGTAAATATTCATGAAAAGCTCATCGGTTATTTGCTTAAATTACTTTTCGGAGGTCATTATGAATCTATTCCCTCTACTAGATTATAATCAGTATGCCCTCGTTAATCGTTTTTGAATGTCGCAAGTATAAGTTAGGTCTCTTTAAAAAGGGACGCTACAATCGCATTTCCAAACAACGAAGGAAAAAGCGTTGTCCAATCTCAGAAACGCTACATCTTCGCAAGATTTGGCACTCCTAAAGCAATCATTAGCGATGGGGGGTCCCAGTTTTGCAATAGGGGGTTTTCAATGGCATTGAGCAAATATGGGGTGAAACACAATGTAGAAACTCTATATCATCACCAAACAAGTGGCCAAGTCGAAGTGTCAAATTGGAAAATCAAAAGCATCTTGGCAAAGACAGTAAATGGCAACATAACTGACTGGTCTTGGAAACTCGAGGATGCACTATGGGCATATCAGACCACTTACAAAACACTTATCGGTATGTCCCCATATTAGTTGGTTTATGGTAAGGCTTGTCATTTGCCCATTGAGTTAGAACACAAAGCATTGTGGTCATTGAAATCTTTAAATTTGGACAGGTCAAAACTTCAAGGAAGAGGGTAGAACAGTTGTACGAACTGGATGAGTTTAGACTCAGATCATATGAAAGTTCAGCCATCTACAAAGAGAAGAGGACATTTAGTCAAAACATGCTTTTTACCAAGTAAATCCAATATCCACACAAAGTAAGTTTCATAGTCCAAGCCAACATAATATCATCCTAAAATGTAGACAACCCAAGCAATACTAGTGCAATGCAAAGAATAGAACCCCATAACCCTATTCAAAGCGAAGTATCACATTAAGCAACCTACGTCATGCATACATTCATAAGATCATAGTTCATCATAACTTACCATATTCATAATGATCATACATAACATAACTTCAACATACATAAGTTATAATCATCATAATCATAAGAGAACACTACTACAACCATCTCTTAGGATCCCACAAGTGCAATGTGCAGGAGAAGTCCCATGGAATCCGGTGTTCTACTCCAACACCGAAAAGAGAGGGTTAACACTTGCCTAAGGTGTAACCATTCGTATGTGGGCACATAGTTAAGGGTCTTGGAGATTACTTCTAGAAACCCTAACTTACTAAATGTGAGGGTTTCCATCTCATGAGACAACACATAGCATGGGTAATCCGGACTTGCTAAATGTGGGGAAACCCATGTGGGGAGCCGGACTTACTATACGTGAGACCCCCATCTCATTTACATGCCCTTTCGTTGCTAAAAATCTAATTCCCTTTTGTAATCATCTTTAGTCATCACATAAGTTCACATTAGCCATATTAGACTCTTATGTAGACATCTTACCATAATAGCTCATATGTATTCATGAGTGAGTAAAAATCCTTTCACTTTAGAGACACTTAGCAAGTGAGTAAATCTTTCACTTTACATTACACTATAATCATGAGGACTACCTTTCAATCATATATCAATCATACCAAAACATACATACATACTTCATAGCTAATTCAAGTGTAAAGGGTTAAGGATGAGGAAACTAGGTCATAAACACCACAACAACACATTAGGTATAGCATCAGTACAATCTAAGTAATTAACCTTTCATACTTGAGTTCAAAGAAGAACCAACCTTCATACCTTCTTTCCCTTATTGGGACATCCATATTTCAATTACCGATTAATTCATAACCAATACATAATAGAAGGTAATTCATGAAGTAATAACATAATCAACATCAATATAAGCAATTGACATATTCCCTTCATAGCCTTCAAGGCTTCATTCAGAGACTCAACCCTAATTTCATAGAAATTATACATAACCTAGGGTAGAATCATCATACAAACATGAATTACATAACATCACATTCCATTCATAGCCTTCAATCAATATCCAACACAAACTAGGGTTAGAATTAGGAAAAGAAAGGGAAACATGGGTCTCATGGGGAATTCTTCTAGAAACCACCAATACAACATAAATTCATTCATAATTGTTCATATAACATCAATCAAAGTCAGTTTATAACATCAATTTCACTTTAGAATGAAGACCCACTTTTTTGGATTGAAACCCAGAAATTGGAGATTTTGAAATTCATCTTGAAGGGGCCTCTTGGGGAAAGGAACCCCAAGAGCGATAAGAAACCATACCTTATTGATGAATTAACCACGAAAATCCAAGTTGAAACCTTGGAGAGTTGGTCTTCTTCTTGAAGCTCCAATCTTCTTCAATGGAGTTATTGAGGATAGAGAGTAGAGAAGGAGGAACTATAGGTTTAGATCTTTGGGGTTTTGTATTTGAGTGATAAAAGTTAGGTAAATTGACTTAAAAATCATTATATACAGGTCCCCTAAAGTACCCTAAAAACCCCTCACTTAGTTGGACTCTTTAATGAAGTAAAAATCAATTTATAAATTTATGTATTTTCGTTGCGGGCGGAGCTGTTCCCTGAAGAAATTTGGAATTAAATTTCAAGACATTAGAGTACGCGACACGACCGCATCGCGAACTAACTTTTTTCTCCTTGGGGGAACAAGTCCCCGAAATGGATGCATTCCCTCCAAGTGCAATTTCCGAGCTGCCTTGGCAGCTTGGTTGGCCAAGGTTGGGTTCCTTCTCGGGGCCCCTTAGGGTGGCCCCGGGGAGGTCGTATTCAAACTTTTGACCCTACAAACATATATTTACCTCATTTAAACATTTTTACATGATTATACCATCATACGATACTCCCAAACCTGCCCAAAACCTAAGGACACACTAGAACACATTCTTTTGTAGTTTTCGGACATCGTGGTCGTTTCTTGATGTTTAGACTTTTACTCTTCCAAACCAAGTCAATTGCATTAATTTAGGTTTAGAAACACCATTTTAACTATTTTTAGGTCATTATTCATAAGGCGAGGCTCTAACTTAAGTCATAGAATTTCTGGGGTGTTACAAAGAAAGTCCCTTCTATCCATGGTTTTGAGGAAAATGGAACCCCTCCATATAAAAAATATGAGACAGAAAAGGAATGAAAATGAAAAGTTGTTGAATAAAGTTGAAAAATGAAAGGGAGTTTCCATACAATTCATGGAAGGCAAATAATTGGATGACTTATAAGCACTGATGAAAATGATTAAGGAGAAAGAAAAAGGAAGTGTTGAGAGCACCACATCTCATGAGGATGAAAGTCACTGAGCCTAAATGACCATACCTTTGCACTAAGTCCCATTACAAGCCTTGAAAAGACCTTTTTGACCTTGAGTGAGCTGATGCAAATGTTGATTGGAAAATACGGGCAAACCTATGGGTGAAATTATGCATTATGTTCTTCTTTGTGAGTGTGAGTGTTGCATATGATTCCAAAGCTTTAAACAATGAAAATATTGTGTGAATATGGAATCATCCTTTTGTGAGGGCATTTGAACACTATAGTTGAGCTTGAACTTGAATTTGAAGCAAGTATTGTGAGCATGAGATTCATTAATAATGGTGAGTCGCAACTTGAATCTTTGAGTGCAAATTTGGTCTTTGCATATGTAAATTGAGACTTGTTGTGTGCATTTATGATTGAGTCTTTTGTAGCACTGTTCGAGACAACCTTTTTGAACGTTTGAACTTGAGTTTGCTTGAGGACAAGCAAAAGTTTAAGTTGGGATGTTGATGAGTCCACAAACTGGACTCATTTAGGGCTATATTTTAATCAAAATTGTGTCCTCAAACGCATGTTTTGCCTCGATATCTCATAGAAACCTTGAAGTTTTGGTATTTGAAGTTTGAGAGAAAGCATGAACATGATCGAACAAAAAGGGCCAAAAGAAGCTAAAAGATAGAAGAAATGAAAATCTGCAAATCGCCGAACCCATTCGGCGAATCGCCAACAGATCACATATTTGCATTTTGTTCCAGTGTGCTGAGCACTGAAGGAAAGGATCAAGTTGACGAAAAAAGGGAGCACTCAGCGCATCGCCGAGAAGTTCCGCTAAGCAATACCATATTGCCCATTGATCCAGATCATGACGATGTTGAGGATTGGTGCAAGACGGCGATGGACTACACCAAAGGGTGAATCACCGAGTTGATCGGCTATTATGATTAACGACGCCGAACGATCCGTTGCAGCACAAATCTGTGAAAACTAAAAATACTAGTTAGAGTTGTAGTAGTATTAGGGGTCGAACAATTATTATAATTTTCATATAGAATAGTAATTTTTAGTATTTTTGCTCTGAGTTTGAGAGGGTTTTGAAGACTTAAAGAAAAAGAGGGTTTCATCTCCAAGGATTTGGACTTGGGTCTCTTGGGTTCTTCATTCTTGGCCTGTAACAAGACTTAAATCTTCATACCCATTTGAATGCAAGCTTATTTAGGTATAAATTTCTATCTCTTGATATGTGGCTAAAAACCCCCATTCTTGGGGTGTGATTTAGCAAATATAGGTTAAGATTCTTGTTGGGTCTTGTTTGTTGATAGATTAGATGTAGTTTAATGGTCATTTCATCTAGTAGTTTGGGATGAATTTCACAAATTTGTAGTTGCAAATTCAGGTTAATTTATGTGTTTTTGGCTTGCTCCACAAAGAAGGCGCGAAACCAAGACTACTAGATTGATGGCCTATGGAGTAGGTCGACATGAGGTTCAACTCGAGAGAATGAACCCTAGTCCCATATCCTAACACTCATCTCGAGAGAGTGAGTGGGGTAAGGCGTATGCTGGTCTTCATGCGCCAAATGGGTGTCCGAGAGGAACCCATTTGAAACAGGGTAAGTTGCTCGAGAGAGAACTTATTCCCACATAAAGCTTAACCTAGTCACTATTACTCTATAAATTTGCTAACGCAAGCATGTACCCAATAATCTAGCTTAACCCATATTCCCGTCACATCCCAAGTATCCCCTCTCATTACTTAGAAACTCTTGTTTATTTTGTTGTGTTTACCTTACTTGTGACAAAAAAACCTCATTGTTAATTCACACTCTTGTGTCCCCCTTTTTAATTTACAATATTTTTACTCGTTAATGTCTTTAGCTATGACTAGTTAGAACTAAATTTCATTTTTCTATAAATTCTCAAAACCACTCTCTTGGGACGATCCAAACCCTTGGTTGGGTTACTAAACTATTGTACGATCGTATACACTTGCATCGGAAGATGTGTCTTGATTACGCAAACATCAAGATGACCATCTACCATTAGTAGAATTTGCCTACAACAATAGTTACCACTCAAGTATTGCCATGGCTCCGTTTGAAGAACTTTATGGTAGGAGGTGTAGATCTCCGGTTGGGTGGTTTGAAGTGGGTGAAATTTCTCTAATCGGTCTCGAACTAGTATATGAGGCCATTGAGAAGGTCCAACTCATAAGAGAGGGGTTGAGGACGGCCCAAAGTCGGCAAAAGTCGTATGCTGATAATAGAAGAAGGGATCTAGAATTTGAGGTTTGTGATTGGGTCTATTTAAAAATATCACCTATGAAAGGTGTGATGAGGTTTGGCAAGAAGGGGAAACTTAGTCCCCAGTTTGTGGGTCCCTATCATGTTTTGAAGCGTATTGGTAAAGTTGCCTATGAATTAGACTTGCCAAATGAATTGGTTTCGGTTCACCCGGTATTTCATGTTTATATGCTCAAGAAGTGCATTGGTGATCCGGTAACTATCATTCCTTTAGAGGGCTTGGTAATGCATTAGAGCCTTTCCTATGAAGAGATTCCGGTAGAGATTCTAGACCGACAAGTTAAGAGGTTGAGAAACAAAGAAGTAGCTTACGTTAAGGTCTTATGGAGGAATCACTTAGTTGAGGGTGCTACATGGGAGACCAAGGCCGATATGAAGTCCCGCTATCCTCGTCTTTTTCCTTCTACTCTTATCCCAACTTAAGGTAAGTAGTTTGCTTGAGTTTGGTGTTTTGGAAGTCATTTGTGCTATGAATGTTCTTTATGATTTCCTTATAATATGCATGTTCTTGAGAGAATTATTAATTTAGCATAAATTGAGTTTTCTGGATTTATATGTTCCTTATGATGGTTTGCACTTTAGTATGATGATTTCATATTTAACTTTATGAGGTTATTTGTTGAACATGCTTAGTTATGTGTATGATCAACATGGTTAGTTATGTTTTTGATGGAATGGCATATTGGCTCCATATTGTTGTGTTGACATTGCTTTGAGTTGGAGAGGGTAGTTCCTCCTAAGATGATATGAAATGATATGTTTTGTGCATATTGGGTTGTGGACGTAGCCCTTACTTCCTTGTGAATGCATTGTTTATGTCTTGAGATGGAGTTGATATTTCTTCCTTTGAATTGTGCATTGTTTGTATGTTGCATGCTTGTTGGGCTGTTAGTATTGAGTCTTGTTTCCGTAGGGCGTCTAAATCGCCATTCGAGGACGAATGTTCCCAAGGGGGAGATAATGTAACACTACAGAATCTAGTAGGTTACCTTAGAGGTTAACATATGTGCTAAAGTATTTTTCCGTAAATGTTTAAGGCTTAACTAAGCTAAGATGATAAGGGGTTAACTTTAAATAAGGAGGAAAGGACCTAAACTACCTAACAAAAGTGAAAGAAAACAATTTTTCCTTTGGTCCATTTGGTGATGGGCAGTGGCATCGCCCAAGAGCCTTGGCGATTAGCCAAATGTCCTCTTCTCGCCAAGTGGGCAGCCTCCCATAGACCTAGCTACTGTAACTTTGGGCGAGCTAGGTCGGGGCTTGCCAACCCACTTGGCGAATCGCCAAAGAGTCTGCCCTATCGCCCAAATGAATGTCTCCTTTAAGGAGCATTCTGTAATTTTTGGCAAGGGAAGGGTCCATTAGGCGAGCCGCCTAGTGCCCTTGGGGAGCCAAGGGGTCCATTGGGCGAGCTAGGTTGGGAAAGAGTGATGAGTCCTCAAATTTGACTCATTTAGGGCCTTATTTTTATAGAATTAGTGTCCTCAAATGCCTCTTTTATCCCAATATCTGATAAAAACTCTTAAGTTTCAGGTATTTAAAGATTTAAGGAAAGCATGGAGACTATGTCACAAAAAGGAACAAAAAGAGTGAAAACAATGAAGAAATGCATGCCTGAGCATCGCCAAGTCCACTTGGTAAATTGCCAAAGAGCATTACTCCGTATTTTTTTCTAGTGTGTTGAGCCTTGAAGGAAGATGATCAAATTGGCGGTGAAAAGGAGAAGTCGGCGTGTCACCGAACAGTTCCGCAAAGCAGTACTAAACCACCCAATGATCCAGAACGCAGAGATACTGTAGGCAAGCAAGATGAACCAGACGATGGGAGAAACGCTGAATTGATCCACGATTCACACTAACCTCGCCGAATGATCCACTGCAGCATTAATTCTGCACACTATAAATACTAGCTCTATATTAGTTTTAAGTATCAATCTTTATTATAATACTCACAATAAGATATTTTATTTTGTAACTTTTATTTTCTCTAAAGTTTGAGAGGGTTTTGAAGACTTGAAGAAGAAAGGGTTTCATCTTCCCAAAATTGGAAGTGGGTCTCCTTGATTCTCCTTTCTTTGCCTAAATTAAGACTTATTTCTCTATACCCATTTGACTACAACATCATTGAAGGTATAATTTTCTATTTCTTGATGTGTGGCTAAAAACCCCATTCTTGGGGTGTGATTTAGCAAATATGAGTTAATATTGTTGTTGGGTCGCGCTAGTTGATGGTTTAAATGTAGTTTAATGGTGATTTTCACCTAGTGGTTGTGGTTTATTCAACGGGATTGTAGTTGCAAATACAAAACCACCCATATGTTTTCGGCTTGCTCGAGAGAGAGGTCGCGAAACCAAGACTGCTAGACTGATGGCCTAAGGAATGGGTCGACATGAGACTTTGCCCGAGAGGGTGAGCCCTAGTCCCATATCATAACACTCAACTCGAGAGAGTGAGTGGGGTAAGCCGTAGGCTGGTCTTCATGCAGAAAATGGGTGTTCAAGAGGAATCCATTTGAAATAGGGTAAGTTGCTTGAGAGAGAACTTATTTCCATTTAAAGTTTAGCCTAGTCACTATTAATCTACATATTTTCTATCGAAATCTTGTACCCAAAAATCTAGATTTACCTGTATTGCGGTCACACCCCAAGAATCTCCCCTCATACTTGATTTTCCTTTCTATTTTACTGTTTTTATTTGATTTTGTGAGAAAACCCCAAAATCGATATTTGACACTTTTGTGTCTCCTATTGATTTATAATGTTTTTATTAGCAAATTTCTTTAGCTACGACTGATTAGAACGAAATTCTAGTTGGCTGCATATTCTCAAAACCGCTTCCTTGGGACACGACCCTGATGAGTCCACAAATTAGACTCATTTAGGGCTTTATTTTAATGGAAAGAGTGTCCTTGAATGCGTGTTTTATTTTAATACCTGATTAAAATGCTGAAATGTCAGGTATTTGAAGTTTTAGTGGAAGCATGGACACTTAGGTGCAAAACGGAGCTAATAAGGCTGAAAAAAACAAGAAATGGAATCCTGCAGATCGCCAAGTTTAACTTAGCGAGTCGGCAAAATGTCATGATCCTCCCTTCATTCCAGTACACAAAACCTTGAAGGAAGTGGATCAAAACGCGAGGAAAAGAGCAATCGGTGAGTCGCCGATCAGTTTCGTGAGGCAGTACTATACCACCCAATGATCCAGAATGCGAGGATGCTAAAGGCAAGACACCGAAGGCGATGAGCTGACCTAAAGGCAGATCGCCGACTAATGTCACCGAACAATCCACCGCAGCACAATTTGTGAAAAGTATAAATAGTAGTTAGAATTGTAGTCTTAAGGGATCTCTTTGAGGGATTTTGGAAAATTTGTTGAGTGGAACAATTATTATTATTATTATTTTCACTTTAGAACATACTTTAGCTGATATTTTTCTCTCACGTTTGGAGAGAGTTTTGTGGAGACTTGAAGAAAGGAGTTCTTCTTCCCCAAGTTGGAAGTGGGTCTTCTCTATTCATTTTCATTTGCTTAATTCAAGGTTTAATTTCTGATACCCAGTTGATTTCATTATCATGTTAGGTATAATTTCTTATTTCTTGATGTGTGGCTAAAATCCCCATTCTTGGGGTCTGATTTAGCAAATATGGGTTGATATTCTTGTTGGGTTTTACTTGCTGATAGGTTAAATGTATTTTACTGGTTATTTCACCTAGTGGTTGTGGTTTAGTCTAAAGGGTTTGTAGTTGCAAATACAAAGACAGCCATGTGTTTTCGACTTGCCCGAGAGGGAGGTCGCGAAACCAAAACCACTAGACTGATGGCTAAGGAGTGGGTCGACATGAGGTTTGGCTCGAGAGGGTGAGCCCTAGTCTCACATCCTAATACTCACCTCGAGAGAGTGAGTGGGGAAGGCATAGGCTGGTCTTTATGCAACAAATGGGTGTCTGAGAGAAATACATTTGAAACGGGATAAGTTTCCCGAAAAGGAACTTATTTCCATTTAAACCTTAGCCTAGTCACTATTATTTTGCAAATGTCCCGAGAAATACATTTTCTTGTTTATTTTGTTGTTGTAATAATTGTTACAGAACTCCCTTTTGATATTTGACACTTTTGTGTCACCCCCTTTAATTTACAATGTCTTTTATCGCAAATGTTTTTTACTACGACTAACTTGAATGAAATTCTAGTTGGTTATTAATTCTCAAAACCGCTCCCTTAGGACATGACCCCAACCCTTGGTTGGGTTACTATATTATCGACGATCGTAGATCATACCGTAGGTCAGTGCCATTGGCCACAATAAGCATCAAAATGGCGCCACTGCCGGGGAATGGTGTTATTTGAGAATTTGTTGTCTAATATAATTGTTGCTCATGTTAGTTGTGGTTTACTAACTTAACTTTTAGTTGTGTTTTACTGATTGTGGAAACATTGCAGAAAGCATGAGTGTCAACAGTAGTAACGGGAGCCAGGTGGGCCATCAGGATGACATCAAAAATCTCCATGACGTTCAAGAACCCAATCTCAATGATCCGTATCTCATGGGAGGTGTTGGAGCTATTCGTCTACTCCCAGTAGAAGGAAACACAGTATTCCACATAACAAGCACCATGTTGCAACTTCTGCAACTAAAGGGGCTTTTCAGCGGATTAGCTCATGAGGACCCACACAAGCATCTTCGAAACTTCGTAGATGTGTGTGGACCATTCTCATTCAAAAACATTTCTAAGAAATCAGTTCGATTGATGTTATTTCCTTTCTCATTGATGGGTGAAGCGTGCAAGTGGTTAGCCGAGTTGCCACGTAAATCAATCACTTCGTGGGAGGAGTTGGTGAATGCATTCAATGTTTGATTTTTCCTACCTTTTAAGATGATGACTATCCAGGATAGCATCCAAGGCTTCAAGCGTCTGGATAGCGAACCTCTGCACAAAACCTGGCTCAACAATGCCCAACACATGGTCTTCGTGACAATGTGCTCCTTCAATACTTCTATCGGAGTCTAGACTCGATAAACAAGGGTGTAGCTGACTAACTCTCACCCGGAGGATTAATACAGCAACCATATGCAGTGGCAGCTCAACTCCTTGATGGTATGACAACCATCAACAGGGCGTGGTACACCCGCGAAGATCAAGTCTCACAGGTCACATTTCAGTTATCTAAAGAGCAGGTTGAAAAAAACAATTAGAGAGATCAAAATATGGCCAAGATCATGACGCAACTTGATATTCTATCCAAAAATGTCATGGGGGCTCGTACCCATGGTGTCAATGTTGTGTGGATCGGGTGTGCAAATCTTGAGGAGACAAGTTTCGATGCCTTGTATAATGAAGACGTAAACTTCCTAGACAACCAAGGTGGTGGTTATCGATCAAATTACCCAATGCAAGGTGGAAATCAAGGTTGGGCTAGAGATGAAGGATGGAAGGATCGAGAATGGAGAGACCGAAATCCTAATTGGAAAGATGGGGAGAAAGACAGATATGTGCCTCTTCACGAACGCTAAAAGCCAAAGGACTCGGAGGGTTGTAGGTTTGAGGATATGCTTTCGCGCATCCTCAATAGAGTTTAAGGGTCAGACAAACTGCTGAAAGGCATGAAAGAGGATGTTTCCACCCTCAGCCAGACCGTTACCTCCCATTATGTTTCAATCAAGCAGTTAGAGACCCAAATGGGTGACATCTCGTCTCACCTAAATCCGAGACAGCAAGGGGGCTTGCCTAGTGACACTATGGCTAACCCCAAGGGCGAGAGTTGAAGGTGGACTAATGTCGTGCCACAACGTTAACTAAGGCGCTGTTTGGGAGGCAACCCAAAATCCTTTATTGCTTTGTTTTACTTTGAGAAAATAATGGAGTGTAGTTTGTACAGGTTGAAGCAAGAGAGGAGAGTGAAATAATATATGGAGGCCAACAACAACTCCAGTTGGCGGATCACCGATGATATAGGCGAGCACGACTCTTTCCGCCGAGTGACTCAAGGCAATGTTAGCTGGGATTTTGTAAAACCTGGGGTTTAGTCGAAAATTAATGGCGAATCGCCAACCATGTTGGTGATTGCAATATAGACCGCCGTTGAGATCCTCACATGAGTTGCGAGTCCTGTTACATTTAGCGAAGAAACTAGACACTTGGTGCTTCACCGAGTGAATGAGCGTACATCGTCGAATGGAAAGAAACTGGATGGTTTTTGCAGGCCATAGGTTTAAATATTCTGGTTCATTCATTTTCTCTCATTTCTTCATCCTACCAAACTCACACCTGCACTTTAGTTTTATATTTCTTGCATGTCTAAATTATGGTAAGTGTCAAATTGTACGCGGATTTGGATCTCATTGTTATCTAGCACTTCATTATAATCTGATTCGGCATTAAAGGTTGGTGATTCAAACCCCGTTTTTAATTTAGTAAAATTGTTTTCATTTGGATAGTGTTGATATTGGCAAGTCTTGGCTGAATCTCCGCATTGAGGGCATTTCATACATCATTGATTAACATCTTTACGTAATTGGTAGAATCCAAATCAACGGTGCTCTAATTTGAACTAATTTACTGTGGGGGTGTGATACTATTATGGGTTTTATTGTGAGTTTGTCCTATAGGGGCTTGAGTTTCTTTGACCATGGTTGCGGGTTTGAGCCTAGAAATCGCGTAGAACATAGGCGTGTTGAGTCAGTTGGCGAGCCGGGCTTAGCTCGCCAAATAACTTGGCTATTCACCTAATTGCCCTTGTCACCTTTTATTTAAAGCAAATTTGGGTTATTTAATCTGTAAAAATTGGTGAGAAACTTGCTATCGCTGAATATTTTTGGCTACTCACCGAGAGGCCATTTAATTCGCCCTTCTTGCCTGCACCCTTAGTTCCTTTATGCACAGATTTCAATAACTAACCTAAGTGACTGGCACGTCAACAACTAGTGTGGAAAGGTGATTATATGCGCACCATTCTCCTGCTTTGTTTAAATACTTTCTAACTTTTCCCGAAAGACTTGGCAGAAATGGGAAGACCAAAAGTTGCAGGAAGAGAGATGCCACCCCGACAAGTAAGAGCACGAGATTTCAAAAGAGATGAAAAGATAGCAGAACTGACCAAAGTAAGAAGGGAGAGTAAGAAAGCAAGTGCCAGTAGGAGAATTCCCATTGATCCCTCCATTCCTTCATGTAGTTGCGACTTATACACAGCTGCGAATTCCTTCTTGGCGGCCCAGGACGTGGATAGAATGGTTGAAGCTAACATCGCTGCAGAAGCTAGAACAAAGGAACACAATTAAACCCAGAATGACAACCCGGGGGCCATTTTGGAGTTTCATGCTAATGCAGCAGGCAAGAATGCTCCGACAGATGAAGCAAGCATGTAGACAGGATTCCCCTTCACCTCTCTCTATCTTTACTTGTCTAAACTTTTGGATACTCTTACATTCATTTGAGGACATATGATTTTATTTGTGGTGAGGTGAGGCCCACATTTGTGTGTTATTTGGTTATTTGGGCTGTCTATTTTTAATTTGTGTTTTAAATACTGCTTTTCTATGGATGTTTGAGCTTACGGCTCCTGTTGTTTTAATTACAAAAATAATTTTGATATCTGTGGATGTTTGAGCTTATCGCTCCTGTTGTTTTAATTGCAAAAACAATTTTGATCCATCGAAAAAAAATTGCCTCCTCTTGTGTTGAAAGTCGTTATTCTTTTGCAAAAATTTAAGTCTCGGTTTCGATCAATACCGATGACTTAAATAGTGCTCTCAATTGAACAAATATGAATGCATGGCTACGAGGAGGTCAAATGAAGTTACATAGACAATATGTGCACTCTTTGCATCTCGTTGTAACTAGCCATATATCAAATTGATTTTCTTGTGAGGACTGTTGCACGCTAGCAAATGTGTCTAGTCTTGTTTGACTGAAGTATCGATGCCTTGTGTCATTAGCTTACTTTGAACATTGCATGAATAAACCTAGAATTTTCCATGTTAGTTTGATTGATTTAGAAAAGTTTACTCTTGAGATGATCTTAGGCAATTTTAAAGAGTGTGAGCCAATTTGACATCTACCTCTTTTTGTGGCTTACCTGTGAGAGTGTGAAACTCTCTTGAACACCCTTTGAGCCTTACCTTTCTTTGGAAGAACCTTGATAAACCCTAGACCTTACTTGATCCACTACCTATAATCCTCTTGAGAGGTGTTTAGTGAATAGCCAACTTAGGCCAAAAGTCTATGTTGGGGGTGTGGTGAAAAAGAAAATGAAAAGTCAAGAAGTGCAAGAGAGTCTCCTGAACCTATTGTATTGTAAAACAAAATGAAAACCCTCCATATAAAAAAAAAGATAGAAAGAAAGAGAAAAGAAAAGAAAGAAAAAGAAAGTCGTGCAATAAAAGTGCAAAATAAACTAGGTTTCCAAGCAATACATGGAGAACGAATAATAGGATGACTTATGAGCACTAGAAGAAGAATTGAGAAAGTAAGGGAAGAGGATATTTTGAGAACATCACATCTCGCGAGGAAGAAAGTCATTGAGCCTAAATGACCATACCTTTGCATTCATCCCTATTACAAGCCTTAGAAAGACCTTTTTAATCTTGAGTAAGCCGAATCGAAAGTCAATTGGAAAATAAGGGCAAACCTATAAGTGAAAGCATGCATTGTGTTCCTTTTTATTAGTGTGAGCGTTGTATCTGATTCCTGATCTTAAATCGACTCATATCTGTGAGTGAATATGGAATCATTCTTTACGTGAGGGCATTTAGATATTTTTGTTGAGCTTGAACTTGCACAGGTAGCAAGTATTGCGAGCATGAGAATCTTTTGTGATGGTGTGTCAAAATTTAAATCTTTGAGTACACAATTGATCCTTGCATAAGTAAATTGAGTCTTGTTGTGTGCATTAATGATTTAGTATTGTGTAGCACAGTTTGAGGCACCCTATTTGAACTGCTGAGCTTCAGTTTGCTTGAGGACAAGCAAAAGTGTAAGTTGGGTGTTTTGATGAGTCCATAAACTGGACTTATTTTGGGCTTTATTTTAATGGAAAGAGTGTCCTTGAATGCGTCTTTTATCTCAATACTTGATTAAAATGCTGAAGTTTTAGTGGAAGCGTGGATACTTAGGAGCAAAACGGAGAAAACAGGGCTGAAAAGACCAAGAAATGGAATCATGCGGATCGCCGAGTTTAACTTGGCGAGTCGCCAAAACGTCATGAACCGCCCTTCGTTCCAATACGCGAAGCCTTGAAGGAAGTGGACCAAAAGGCGAGGAAATGAGCAGTCGTCGAGTCGCCGATCAGTTCCGTGAAGCAGTACTGTACCGCCCAATGATCCAGAATGCGAGGATGCTAAAGACAAGACATTGAAGGCGATGAGCTGACCTAAAGGCGGATCGCCGAGTTTATCCGCGATCTCGACTAATGTCGTCGAACAATCCTCCGTAGCACAATTTGTGAAAACTATAAAATACTAGTTAGAATTGTAGTATTAAGGGATCTCTTTGAGGGATTTTGGAGAATCTGTACAGTGGAACAATTATTATTATTATTATTTTTAATTTAGAACATACTTTAGCTGATATTGTTCTCTCAAGTTTGGAGAGGGTTTTGTGGAGACTTGAAGAATGGAGTTCTTCTTCCCCAAGTTGGAAGTGGGTCTTCTCTATTCATTTTCCTTTGCTTAATTCAAGATTTAATTTTTGATACCCAGTTGATTTCATTATGATGTTAGGTATAATATCTTATTTCTTGATGTGTGGCTAAAAACTCTCCATTCTTGGGTTGTGAGTTAGCAAATATGGGTTGATATTCTTTTTGGGTCTTGCTTGCTGATAGGTCAGATGTATTTTTAATGGTGAATTCACCAAGTGGTTGTGGTTTAATCTAAAGGGTTTTTAGTTGCAAATACAAAGCCACCCATGTGTTTTTCGCTTGCCCGAGAGGGATGTCGCGAAACCAAAAACACTAGACTGATGGCCTAAAGACTGGGTCGACATGAGGTTCAGCCCGAGAGGGTGAGCCCTAGTCCCATATATCCTAACACTCAGCTCGAGAGAGTGAGTGGGGTAAGGCATAGGCTGGTCTTCATGCGGCAAATGGGTGTCCGAGAGGAACGCATTTGAAATGGGGTTAGTTGCTCGAGAGGGAACTTATTTCCATTTAAAGCTTAGCTTAGTCACTATTATTTTGCAAATGTCCTGTAAAAAGCATGTACCCAACAATTTATCTCAACTTGTATTGCGGTCACATCCCAAGAACCTTTCCCCATACTTGATTTTCTTGTTTATTTTACTGTTTTAATACTTGTTACAAAACCCCATTTTGATATTTGACACTTTTGTGTCACCCCCTTAAATTTACAATGTCTTTTATTGCAAATTTCTTTAACTACAACTAACTTGAATGAAATTCTAATTGGTTATTAATTCTCAAACCGCTCCCTTGGGACACAACCCCAACCTTTGGTTGAGTTACTATATTATCGAATATGGTAAATACTCATACCGTAGGTTAGTGTCGTTGGTCACGATAAGCATCAAAATGGTGCCGCTGCCGAAGAGTGGTGTTACTTGAGAATATATAGTCGAGTCAAATTTCACTTTTGTTAGTCATAGTTTACCTACTTAATTTTATATTTTGTTTTGCTTGTCTGTGTATTAAAACAGGAAAGATGAGCAAGAATGGTAACTATGGGTACCAAATGGACCCAGTGCTATCTTCTATCTACCTAGATCCAATAGAGGGGTGTCCTCATGAAAATGAGGCAAACCTCACTAATGGAACTTGAGTGAAGAGTTGCGTCGTGCCACGACGTTAAATAAGGCGCTTCTTGGGTGGCAATCCAAGGTTTTACCACTTTATTTTTGCTTTAAGAAATAATGGTGTGTTGTTTGTGTAGGTCGAAGTATGGAAAGTGAGTGCAAAGTGCAAATTGGCAAGCCAAAGGTCCAGTAGGCACATTGCCGAAGAAGTCGGAGACCCTGACTTAGAGCTCCGTTGGACTAAAGACAACTTCAAAGTGTTGTCTGTAAAACTCGGCGTGCCTAAGAAAATATTGGCGAATAGCCGACCTGGTCGGCGATTGTGATCTAGTTCACCGTTTGGACCTCTAGTTTAATTGGAGGTCCAGTAAAACTTGGCGAGGTAAGTATCCACTTGGCGAGTCGCCGAATGGATCGGCGACCACGACTGTCGCCAAATGGGCGAGAACTAGACAGTTTCATAAAAGGCCAAAGATTTAAACTTTCAAACTCTACACTTTCCCTCACTTTAGATCTTCACAAACTCGCACCCGTTTAGTACTTTCAATATTTCTTGCATTTTTACTGTATTTGAGTTGTTAATTGGTGCTCGGAGTTGGATTACATTGCGCGTAGCATTTCAAAAGTAATTTAATCGGCATATAAGGTTGGTGTCCCGAACCCTGAATTTATTTTTAGAAATTTTGTACTCATTTGCAATGATCTTATCTTAGTGATGTGTGTTAGGCCTCTGTGATCTTAATTGTTTTTGCTTATGCCTGTGAAAATCTTGCCCTTAGTATTTATAATGTTGAAATCCCGTATTTTTTTGTGCCTTAAAATTTGTTAAATCTTGTGTGGTTTTGCTTGCATGTTGTTGATTCTAGCAGGGAGAAGTTTGAGTATCCCGAAGATATGGTAAAGACCAATATTGTCATGCCACCCCGGAAAAGAGCAAGGGATATCACAATAAATGAAGGGGGGTCAAATCCTCCCAACAAGGGAAGACAATAATGTCCACTTGGAAATAAAAGCAAGGGCAAGAGGCCCATGTGACAGGAAGACTAGTATTAGAGATCCTAATGTTCCTTCGTGGGCCCGGGGATTCTATGCAGCTGTGCAGGCCTTTTTTGTGGAAACACCCTTGGCAGTTCCTAGTGGGTCTGGTACTGCTGTTTCTTCTGAGGCGACCCCGGGTACTGAGGACCGAGGCCAGCACTGATGCCCAGATAGATGGAGTGACTGCGTAGATAGGATCCCCACTCTCCCTCTCTGTCTTACTTTTATTTTGACTTTTGGATAATTTTGTTTGCATTAAAGGACAAATGCTTTTATTTGTGGTGGGGTGAGGTCCACACCTTTTGTGTGCTACTTGTTCTTTGTGTTGATATTTGGATTGTTTTGTTTAATTTGTGTTTACACTGCTTTTTGTAGATGTTTGAGCTTATGGCTCCCTTTTGTTTTAATTAATAAATGACTTTGACCCTTCCGAAAAAGTTTCGCAAATTTTCACCACCTCTTGTATGCATTAGAATGTGGTTGTTCCTTGGCAGATTGGAGTCTCGATTTCGATTAATACTGATGACTTAAATAGTGCTAGCAATCGAACAAACATGAATGTACGGCTACGATGAGGCCAAATGAAGTTGCATAGACAATATGTGAACTCTTTGAATCTTGTTTTGACTAGCTTATTGTCAAATTGAGTCTATTGTGATGACCGTTGCACACTAGCGAAAGTGTGGAGTCTTGTTTTACTTTAGTGTCGATGCTTTGTGTGATGAGCTTACCTTGAACCATGCATGATGGATCCTAGAATTTTCCCCATTAGTCCAGTTGACTTAGAAAGGTTTTCTCTTGACATGATCTTAGACAACATTTAAAAGTGTGAAATAATTTGACATATACCACTTTTGTGACCTACCTTGTGAGTGTGTGAAACGCTTTTGAACACCCCTTCATCCTTACCTTTCTTTGAAAGAAACTTGATGAAAAGAATGACCTCTCTTTATCCATTACCCATAATCCTCATGAAGTTATGGTTAGTTGAATCGCTAACTTAGGATTTTAGCCTAAGTTGGGGGTATGGTGAAAAGAATAGGGCAAGTGAAGAAGTGAAAGAAAGTCTCTCCTACCCATTGTTTTGAGGAAAATGGAAACCCTCCAAAATAAATGAATGAAAAAGAAAAGTTGTGAAATAAAGTTGGAAAATGAAAAGGGGTTCCCAAACAATCCATGGAAAGTGAATAATAGGATGACTTATGAGCACTAATGAAAATGATGAAGGAAAAGGAAAGGAAGTGTTGTGTGAACCACATTTCATGAGGATGAAAGTCACTGAGCCTAAACGACTATACCTTTGCCCTCAGCCCCATTATAAGCCTTGAGAAAACCTTTTTGATCTTGAGTGAGCTGAAACAAATGTTGATTGGAAAATACGTGCAAACCTATGGGTGAAAGCATGCATTATGTTCTTCCTTGTGAGAGTGAGCGTTGCATCTTATTCCAAAACTTTAAAGTGTGAAACAATGGGGTGAATACGGAATCATTCTTTCTATGAGGGCATTTGAACACTATAGTTGAGCTTGAACTTGCATTTGAAACATGTATTGTGAGCATGAGAGTCGTTGATATTGGTGAGTCACAACTTGAATCTTTGAGTGCACAATTGATCTTTGCATAAGTAGTTTGAGTTTTGTTGTGTATGTTCATGATTGTGTCTTGTGTAGCACTATTTGAGACATCCTATTTGAACTGCTGAACTTGAGTTTTACTTGAGGACAAGCAAAAGTTTAAATTGGTGGTGTTGATGAGTCCTCAAATTGGATTTATTTAGGGCCTTATTTTAATAGAATTAGTATCCTCAAATGCCTCTTATATCACAATATCTGATAAAAACTCCTAAAGTTTCAGGTATATGAAGATTTAAGGAAAGTATGGACACTATGTCGCAAAAAAGAACAAAAAGAATGAAGAAATGGATGCCTGAGCATCGCCAAGTCCACTTGGCGAATCGCCAAATATCCTTACTCCACCTTTTGTTCTATTGTGTTGAGCCCTGTAGGAAGAGGATCAAATCGGTGGTGAAAATGAGTAGTCGGCATGTTGCCAAACAGTTCCGCGAAGCAGTACTATACCGCCCAATGATTCCGAACGTAGAGATGTTTTAGGCAAGCAAGGAAGGCAATGTGCCAGACGATGGGTGAATAGCCGAGTTGATCCGTGATTCCCACTAACCTTGCCAAATGATCCACTGCAGCATTAATTCTGCACACTATAAATACTAGCTCTATATTAGTTTTAACTATCAAGCTTCATTATAATACTCACAATAGGATATTTTATTTTGTAACTCTTATTTTCTCTCAAGTTTGAGAAGGTTTTGAAGACTTGAAGAAGAAAGGGTTTCATCTTCCCAAAATTGGAAGTCGGTCTCCTTGATTCTCCTTTATTTGCCTAAATCAAGATTTATTTCTCTATACCCATTTGATTTCAACATCATTGAAGGTATAATTTTCTATTTCTTGATGTGTGGCTAAAAACCCCATTCTTGGTGTGTGATTTAGCAAGTATGAGTTAATATTGTTGTTGGGTCGTGCTAGTTGATGGTTTAAATGTGGTTTAATGGTGATTTCATCTAGTAGTTGTGGTTTAATTTAACGGGTTTGTAGTTGCAAATACAAAACCACCCATGTGTTTTCGGCTTGCTCGAGAGAAAAAGGTCGCGAAACAAAGACTGCTAGACTGATGGCCTAAGGAGTGGGTCGACATGAGGTTCAGCCCAAGAGGGTGAGCCCTAGTACTGTATCCTAACACTCAGCTCAAGAGACTGAGTGGGGGTACGACATAGGCTGGTCTTCATGCGGCAAGTGGGTGTCCGAGAGGAACCCATTTGAAATAAGGTAAGTTGCTCGAGAGAGAACTTATTTCCATTTAAAGCTTAGCCTAGTCACTATTAATCTACAGATTTTCTATCGAAAGCTTGTGCCCAACAATCTAGATTTGCTTGTATTGCGGTCACACCCCAAGAATCTCCCCTCATACTTGATTTTCTTTTGCATTTTACTGTTTTTATGTGATATTGTGACAAAACCCCCAAATCGATATTTGACACTTCTGTGTCCCCGATTGATTTATAATGTTTTTATTCGCAACACTCTTTAGCTACGATTGATTAGAACGAAATTCAAGTTGGCTGCATATTCTCAAAACCTCTCCCTTGGGAGACGACCCCAACCCTCGATTGGGTTACTATATTATGGATTAGCGTAGACACTAGAATCGTAGTTAGTGTCGTTGGTCACGATAAACATTATGGAGGGAAAATTTTAAGTTGTAACTAAAAGGGTCCCTAGTTTTATTCAAAAATTAAAACCACATTATTCTACTCTTTTCCCAATAACTATATAACCTTTTTAGCTTTGAAATTCCTTCAATTAAGTCACTTTCAAAAGAAATAAAAGAAGACCCATCTCCTATCCTATATTTCTCTCTAGATTTCCTCCATTGAAGAGGCTTAACAACTTGAACATTAGGGATTAAGAACCAACCTTTTAAAATGCAATTTGTGGATAAAGCTTCAATCAAGGTATGGGAGTCTTGATTCATTGAAAGCTTCCTTCCATGAAGCCCTTCAATACTCATTTCAAATGGGTAGATTCTTCAATAAAACTAGGGTTTTCAATCTAGCCATGGGTTCTTCCTAAAAATAATTTCATTGGGTTAATTGTCTTATATTATGGATGATATGATGTTTAATAGTGTTTTTTTATAGTATAATCCCCCATGAACCAATGAATTTCCCCTTAACCTTTATTTCATGAATTGTGATGCGTGTATTGATGCAAGGTGAATAATTTCAAAAGAAATAAAAGAAGACCTATCTCCTCTCCAATATTTCTCTCTCTAGATTTCCTCCATTGAAGAGGCTCAACAACTTGACGATTAGGGATCAAGAACCAACCTTTTAAACTCCAATTCGTGGATAAAGTTGCAATCGAGGTATAGGAGTCTTGATACATTGAAAGCTTCCTTCCATGAAGCCCTTTAACTCTACTTTCAAATGGGTAGATTCTTTAATAAAACTAGGGTTTTCAATCTAGACATGGGTTCTTCCTCAAAATATTTCATTGGGTTAATTGACTTCTATTATCGATGATATGATGTTTAATGGAGATTTTTATACTAAAATTCCCCATGAACCAATGCATTTCCCCTTAACCCTAATTTCATGAATTGTGATGGGTGTATTGATGCGAGGTTAATACTTTCAAAAGAAATAAAAAAAGACCCATCTCCTCCCCAATATTTCTCTCCCTATATTTCCTCCGTTGAAGAGGCTCTACAACTTGACGATTAGGGATCAAGAACCAACCTTTTAAACTCCAATTCGAGGATAAATCTTCAATCAAGGTATGTGAGTGTTGATTCATTGAAAGATTCCTTCCATGAAGCCCTTCAACTATAATTTCAAATAGGTAGATTCTTCATTAAAACTAAGGTTTCCAATCTAGCCATGGGTTCTTTCTAACAATGATTTCATTGGGTTAATTGTCTTTAATTCTGGATGATATGATGTTTAATGGTGATTTTTATAGTAAAATACCCCACGAACCCATACATTTCCCCATAACCCTAATTTCATGAATTGTGAGGGGTGTATAGATGCAAGGTGAATACTTTCAAAAGAAAAAAAGGAAGACTCATCTCCTCTCTAATATTTCTCTCTCGATTTCCTCCATTGAAGAGGCTCAAAAACTTGACATTTAGGAATCAAGAACCAACCTTTTAAACTTCAATTCCTGGATAAAGCTTCAATCAAGGTATGTCAGTATTGATTCATAGAAAGTTCTTTCCATGAAGCCCATCAACTCTAATTTCAAATGGGTAGATTCTTCAATAAAACTAGGGTTTTAAATCTAACCATGGGTTCTTCTTAAAAACAATTTCATTAGATTAATTGTCTTATATTATGAATGATATGATGTTTAATGGAAATTTTTATAGTACAATGCCCCATGAACCCATGAATTTCCCCTTAACCCTAATTTCACGAATTGTGATGGGTATATTGATGCAAGGTGAATAATTTAAAAAGAAATAAAAGAAGACCCATCTCCTCCCCAATATATCTCTGTAGATTTCCTCCATTGAAGAGGCTCAACAACTTGACGATTAGGGATCAAGAACAAACCTTTTAAACTCCGATTCGTGGATAAAGCTTCAATGAAGGTATGGGAGTGTTGATTAATTGAAATCTTCCTTCCATGAAGCCCTTCAACACTCATTTGAAATGGGTAGATTATTCAATAAAACTAGGGTTTTCAATCTACCCATGGGTTCTTCCTAAAAATGATTTGATTGGGTTAATTGTCTTATATTATGGATGATATGATGTTTAATGGTTATTTTTATAGTAAAATCCCCCATGAAAACATGAATTTCCCCTTAACCCTAATTTCATGAATTATGATGGGTGTATAGATGCAAGGTGAATACTTTAAAAATAAATAAAAGAATACCCATCTCCTCTCCAATATTTATCTCTCTAGATTTCCTCCATTGAAGAGGCTCAACAACTTGACTATTATGAATCAAGACCAACATTTTAAACTCCAATTCGTGGAACTAACTTCAATCAAGGTATGTCAGTCTTGATTCATTGAAAGCTTCCTTTCCATGAAGCCCTTCAACTATAATTTCAGATGGGTATATTCTTCATTAAAACTAGGGTTTTCAATCTAGCCATGGATTCTTTCTAAAAATAATTTCATTGGGTTTATTGTCTTATATTATGGATGATATGATGTTTAATGGTTTTTTTTTATAGTAAAATCCTCCATGAACCCATTAATTTCCCCTTAACCCTAATTTCATAAATTGTAAGTGGTGTATTCATGCAAACTGAATACTTTCAAAAGAAATAAAAGAAGACTCATCTCCTCTCAAATATTTCTCTCTCTAGATTTGGGATCAAGAACCAACATTTTAAACTCCAATTCATGGATAAAGATTCAATCAAGGTATGAGAGTTTTGATTCATTTAAAGATTCCTTCCATGAAGCCCTTCAATTCTAATTTCAAATGGGTAGATTCTTCATTAAAACTAGGGTTTTCAATCTAACTATGGGTTCTTCCTAAAAACTGTTTCATTGGGTTAATTGTCTCATATTATGGATGATATGATGTTTAATGGAGATTTTTATAGTAAAATCCCCCATGAACCCATGAATTTCCCCTTAACCCTAATCTTAGGAATAGTGAAGGGTGTATTGATGCAAGGTGAATACATTCAAAAGAAATAAAAGAATACCCATCTCCTCTCCAATATTTCTCTCTCTAGATTTCCTCCATTGAAGAGGCACACCAACTTGACAATTAGGGATCAAGAACCAACCTTTTAAACTCCAATTCGTGGATAAAGATTCAATCAAGGTATAGGAGTCTTGATTCATTGAAAGCTTCATTCCTTGAATCCCTTCAATACTCATTTCAAATAGGTAGATTCTTCAATAAAGCTAGGGTTTTCAATCTAGTCATGGGTTCTTCCTAAATACGATTTCATTGTGTTAATTGTCTTATATTATGGTTGATGTGATGCATAACGGTGATTTTTATAGTAAAATCCCCCATGAAACCTTGAATTCTCCTTAACCCCAATTTCATGAGTTATGATGGGTGTATAGAGACAAGGTGAATAGTTTCAAAAGAAATAAAACAAGACCGATCTCCTCTCTAATTTTTCTCTCTCTATATTTTCTCCACTGAAGAGGTTCAACAACTTGACGATTAGGGATGAAGAATCAACCTTTTAAACTCCAATTCATGGATAAAGCTTCAATCATGGTATGGGAGTCTTGATTCATTGAAAGTTTCCTTCCATGAAGCCCTTTAACACTCATTTCAAATGGGTAGATTCTTCAATAAAACTAGGGTTTACAATCTAACCCTGGGTTCTTCCTAAAAATGATTTCTTTTGATTAATTGTCTTATATGATGGATGATATGATATCCCATGAACCCATGATTTTCCCCTTAACCCTAATTTCATAAATTATGATGGGTGTATAGATGGAAGGTTAATACTTTCAAAAGAAAAAAAACAAGACCTATCTCCTCTCCAATATTTCTCTCTCAATATTTCCTCTGTTGAAGAAGCTCATCAACAACTTGACTATTAGGGATCAAGAACCAACCTTTTAAACTCCAATTCGTGGAACTAGCTTCAATTAAGGTATGGGAGTCTTGATTCATTGAAATTTTCCTTCCATGAAGCCCTTCAATTCTAATTTCAAATAGGTAGATTTTTCAATAAAACTAGGTCTTTCAATCTAGCCATGGGTTCTTCCTAAAACCAATTTCATCGGGTTAATTGTCTCATATTTTGGATGATATGATATTTAGTGGTGATTTTTATTGTAAAATCCCCAATGAACCCATGAATTTCCCCTTAACCCTAATTTCTTGAAATGTGATGGGTGTATTCATCCAAGGTGAATACTTTCAAAAGAAATAAAAGAAGGCATATCTCCTCTCCAATATTTCTCTCTCTAGATGTCCTCCATTGAAGAGGTTCAACAACTTGACGATTAGGGATCAAGAACCAACCTTTGAAACTCCAATTCGTGGATAAAGACTCAATCAAGGTATGGAATTCTTGATTCATTGAAAACTTCCTTCCATGAAGCCCTTCAACTCTAATTTTAAATGGGTAGATTCTCCAATAAAACTAGGATTTTCAATATAACCATGGGTTCTTCCTAAAAGTGATTTCATTAGATTAATTGTCTTATATTATGGATGATATGATGTTTAATGGAGATTTATCTAGTAAAATACCCCATGAACTCATGAATTTCCCCTTAACCATAATTTCAGGAATTGTGATGGGTGTATTGATGGAAGGTGAATACTTTCAAAAGAAATAAAAGAAGACCCATCTCCTCTCCAATATTTCTCTCTCTAAATTTCCTCAAATGAAGAGGCTAAACAACTTGACGATTAGGGATAAAGAACCAAACTTTTAAACTCCAATTCGTGGATAAAGCTTCAATCAAGGTATGGAAGTTATGATTCATTGAAAGCTTCTTTCCATGAAACCCTTCAACTCTAATTTCAAACTGTAGATTCTTCAGTAAAACTAGGGTTCTCAATCTAACTATAGGTTCTTCCTAAACATGATTTCATTAGATTAATTGTCTTATATTATGGATGATGATGTTTAATGGAGATTTTTATTGTAAAATCCCCCATGAACCCATGAATTTTCCCTTAACCCTAATTTGAGGAATTGTGATGGGTGTATTGATGCAAGGTCAATACTTTCAAAAGAAATAAAAGAAGACCCATCTCCTCTCCAATATTTCTCTCTCTGGATTTCCTCCATTGAAGAGGATCAACAACTTGACGATTAGGAATCAAGAACCAACCTTTTAAACTACAATTCGTGGATAGAGCTTCAATCAAGGTATGGGAGTCTTGATTCATTGAAAGCTTCCTTCCATGAAGCCCTTCAACTCTATTTTCAAATGGGTAGATTCTTCAATAAAACTAGGGTTTTCAATCTAACCATGGCTTCTTCCTAAAAACTATTTCATTAGATTAATTGTCTTATATTATGGATGATATGATTTTAATGGTGATAGTAATATCCCCCATGTACACATGAATTTCCCCTTAACCCTAATTTCATGAAATATGATGGGTGTATAGATGCAAGGTGAATACTTTCAAAAGAATTAAAAGAAGACCCATCTCCTTTCCAATATTTCTCTCTCTAGATTTCCTCCATTAATGAGGCTCAACAACTTGACGATTAGGGATCAAGAAACAACCTTTTAAACTCCAATTCGTGGATAAATCTTCAATTAAGGTATGGAAGTCTTGATTCATTGAAATCTTCCTTCCATGAAACACTTCATCTCTAATTTCAAATGGGTAGATTCTTCAATAAAACTAGGGTTTTCAATCTAACCATGGGTTCTTCCTAAAAATGATTTCATTACATTAATTGTCTTATATTATGGATGATATGATGTTTAATGGACTTTTTATAGTAAAATTCCCCATGAACCTATGTATTTCCCCTTTACCATAATTTCAGGAATTGTGATGGGTGTATTGATTCAAGGGGAATACTTTCAAAAGAAATAAAAGAAGACCCATTGATAAGGGTCCAATTGGGGATGAAACTGATTGAAATAAAATGCGGAATGAAACAACAGAAAAGTAAGATAGATGAGAAATAAGAGATAAGAGAAGAAAGAAAGGCAATTAATAAACAATCAACCAAGGAAGAAGCGAAACTTGAATTCGAAAAGAAACAACTCAAATTGAAAACCACAAATGAGCAATCTCAAGTGAAATCAAGGTTAAAGAAGTCCTAAATCAACAATGAGAATCCACCCATCACTAATCTAGATTAAGCTACACTAAGCTAGGCTATCCTAAAGGGATTCCACCCTTAAACTACACTCTTGAAAGAGTTTGTTCATTTTACATTCAAAATCCATATAGTCTAAGTCTTCCAAAATAAAAGAGACTACTATTTATACTAATAAAATAAAGAAGACACTTCTTTGACAATTTTACCCTTAATGAGTTAAGGGCCTTGTTTGGTTGTCTT